>MU564352.1:1149299-1276648 GCA_024362625.1 Silurus asotus | reverse complement strand
CCCCCAAAAAAAAAAAAAAAAAAAAAAAAAAAAAAATGCAGGTTCATAAAAGAAAAAAATGGCCGAGAGACACGTTGCGCGCGACGCACAGACGTCTTCATGCATCCTCGGTGTTAGCCCATGCGATATAACGTGGAGATGAGAAATGCGCTTGGAAAGTGCTTGAGAACTGCTCCACAAATAACCTTAACAATACATTTTCCCCTCTGTAATATTCACGCGTAAACACGCGCTCCAAAATCAAGCGCGGCGAGCGCACTACAGTGTCCAACAAAGCACGTGTTGTGGTCGTGTAGAGTCTCCGAGGCTTCTCCGGCGCACAGCTCGGTAACGGAATGCCGTCAGGAGGAGAAGCGGAGACGCGGCGGTCTGCGCAGAAGAAGAAAAAGAAGAGGAGGAGGAGGAGGAGGAGGAGGAGGAAGGCTCAGCCCGAGCTCCGCAGGGAGCGGACGCTGTGAACCAGACGGGGCGGAGTCACGCCGAGCCACGCCCGGTTCGGCGCAGACGGTCTAAGTTCTAGTGTTGCCAGATTTTTACTGAGCTGGAAATAGAACACAATACTTGGCAGGTAGGAGCTCATTTGGCAGCCTGGGTCAAGAGATCATCCAAACCTGTTCGTTCAGAGGTCCAGCAGTGATTTTCCTGATGATGAAAAAATTAAACTTCAGCTCTCCAGGAATGGAGTCTGGCTTCCCTGTTCCCTGTTTTGAAATCTCAAGTGCCATAAATTAAGCAGGATATGTTTGTTGCTCAAAGGTTTTTACTTAATTTTGTACAGGATTTTATGAGATCGTCCAACAGACTACGAGCCAAATAATATGTAGAAAACAGGTAGAAATACGACCCAAATTAATGATATGATTTAAACTATTATGACAACTAATACTATTTATTTATTTATTTTCCTATAATAATAATAATAATAATAATAATAATAATAATAATAATAATAATAATAATAATAATAATAAAAATAAATGTAGTTTAAAGCTATATTGAGCTGGTGAATTCAGCAGCTCAATATAAAAACAGCAGCTGGTGAATTCCAATTCTATGAGCAACAGAATCCATTGGCAACATATGTGCGGCCTTTACTTTTTCTTGCTTTGCATATTCCAGGGATGTTAGAAAGCCGGGGACAGAGTGCAGGGTCAGCCATGATACAGTGCTCCTGAACATAGAGGGTGAAGGACCTTGCTCAAGGGCCCAAGAGTGGCATGGCAGCTTAAGGATAGTGGGCCTTCAAGCCCAGACTGATAGACCTTCCGATTCAGTAACTCAGAGTCTTTAACACTGAGTTACCAATTCCCAGACAGACGCAGTAATAAAATACACCAGGTAGCATTTGAGCTTACATGATTTTCCTCATGTATCTGCTTAGATCTTCAGCTTGGATGCACTCTGGATTCGCTATAACCCTAACCAGAAAAAAAGCAGTGTTGTCAGTCTGTCCTATATCATACTAATAAATGGTATAAAATAAATTAATGTATATTATTATTATTATTATTATTAATATTAATATCACAGCAATTTTCCCTAGAGACTGTTGTGTGGACAAACCAAGTCCTGACAACCATTTCCCTCATTCTAATATTTGATCAACTTGAACATGCAATGAAGCTCTTGACCTTCACCTACATGATTTTATGACTTGTGATGCTGCTACATGACAGACTGGATAATTGCATGGATGAGCAGTGGTACTGGTGGACCACAAAGAAATACACGTATTTCCTCTGAACTCCATTTTAACTGCTTAGTCGTTGGAACTAGAGAAATCTACTCTCATTTTATACTATAGTTACTTCGCGTTTTTACGGATGGAATCTGGCAACCCTTCGAGCATCCTGTTTGCCTTGTGCACAATGAAACGCGTTAGGAGCTACAGCAGTGTGAGCAGTAAAGGGAGGGTCTATGGGAGGGACCAACAGCCATAGGGAGGGCATCAGGGAGGCGGAGGAGGAGGAGGGCGGCGGATGCGCTGCTTTCTCCAGTCTCGCTCTCCGCGTCTTTGTCTCACACTCTTTGTTAGCCATGCCTAGCCTGCTGGTGCTGTCAGGGATCATGGAGAAAAATGGGGGCTACGGCTCGGAACTGGCCGCCTCCGGCTTCGGTACCGAGAGCCTCCTGGCGCCGCCAGACGAGGAGGAAGAGGAGTCGCGGGCGCTGCGGGTCGCGCTGGGCCAGCTCTCTTTGCTCGGGCTCGGGGAAAGCGAGGAGGGCGCCGGAGTTCAGGAGCGGAGCAACAACAACAACAACAATCACCACCACCACCACGGCCACGGCCACGCCAACAGCAGCAGCGTTGGTGGAGGAGGTGGTGGAGGTGGAGGAGGTGGTGCTGGAGAAGCTGGGATCTTACAAGGCAAGAGCAAGCTGTGCGCCCTGTACGAAACCTCTGGTTCCGAGACCAAAGCGCGCGGCTGCAACATCACCGAATGTGTGCCCGTGCCAAGCTCGGAACATGTGGCGGAAATCGTGGGCAGGCAAGGTAAAGACCGCGATTGTTTACAATGTTTCAACTTGTTTCCAAGTCGCCACGAGGCGCACGCTGGCCCCCAGGATGTTTTTATTATCATTTTTATGATAAAATAAATAAATAAATATAAATAGAGAGAGATGTCTTGGTCTTGTTTTTATAGCGCGTGAAAAGGTGGGAGTGGTGGTCCTGTTTTGTTATTCAGCTCACATGGTGGCCATTCAGCAACATACTACAGTGAAGATATATAAAATCAAAAATAAATTCCGGGATGTCACATTTCCTATACATTGTTGCAGGAGAGCAAAAAAAAAAAAAAAAGCAAAACAAAAAAAATCCACCCCAGTAAGGGGCGTTAAACCTCGTGGTCGCGTTGTTCCTGCTCCGCGCCATCAGTGTCCGTGTGCAGACGCGCTTCCTTTGTCGTCTGAGCGCCAGGGAGGAGGGGGAAAAAACCCGAAAACAACGGAGTGCTTAAAAACGGCGGGTAAAAGAAAAAAAAAGAGAAAAGAAAAGAAAGATCAGCATAGGGTTGGTTTGAGGGTTTTTGATTTGCATACGGGATCAAAAGAGTGCTTTTTGTCCTTTTCGTGTTGCCTCGAGAATGGATTTGGGATGTAGGCTGTAGTTGCGTCTTTGGGGTCGTTGCTTTCAAACTTGCTGGAGAAAGAAAGAAAGAAAGAAAGAAAGAAAGAACGATAGGGAGGACGCGGCTGTCAAGACAAAAGGCGCGAAAGTGACAGCAGAAGGACGCAAGGTGGTGATGTTTAACTGAAATCAGGCTATTCATCAAAGCTGAGGAGGAGAAGCACTGGAGCCTGTCCTAACGGTTAGAAGTAAGGAGATCCTGCTCTATGACGTTATGCTTTTGTTGAGCCAACAAGTTCAAGCTCAGGGACTGAACCCTGTTTGATTGGTGGGGCTTTTTTTTATCTTATTATTGTTGTCTTAATCTCATTCGGTTGTTTGGAGGAAGAAAACGAGAAACGGTTGCTCCTCGGGGTCAGGTATCCTGGCTTTGTTCAGGGCTCGGTGTTTATTTGGAGCTGGAGAGATAAAGAGAAAGAAAGACACGTGAGCTTAGAGTCGCTGCTCACAGGAGGAGGGTCACGCCCAGCCAGCCGATACAACATCCCATCCATCAGTTTATCTATCTATGACTCTATCTATCCCATCCATCTCCATGTGCTCAGGGGACATGGGAGGCGCTCGGGCTTCGCACACGTACACTCTGAATATAAAACAACACGCAAAAAATTAAGTCTGCGCCGCACGTGGAGTCAATCAGTCGCGTCATACATCTATCCAAACATGTTGGAAAGGAAAGGAAAGCGTGCCCTTGAATTTGGAATAGAGAGCAGGAGGAGTGGCATGGGGCAGGGCCTGGCAGTCCGAGTGCAGCACCGGGCATCGCCTGAACCGTAAAGTGCTGATTAGGTGGATTTTGGGTGGAAAGAGCTTCTTCTAATTTGGTGCTTTAACAGCAAGTGTTTCTCAGCTGGAGGGCTTCTAGAGATGAGAATTGTGTCTTGTTTTTTTGTTTTCCACTGTGGAGGAAAAAATAACAATGGATTATTGTATTTATACCACAGCTTTTCTGTTGTTGCAGAGCTTTTCCCCCTACACATTTCAGAATTACTTGCATGTTGATGATTTAAAGAAAACACACATGAGATAATCATTACTTGAGCCGGATGGATAGAGAAAAGAGCACCACTCATTGCCTTCCTCTTAAATCATTCATTGTTCGAAGTGTTTGGAGTCTGAATGGTCGTAGTAAGCACGCTCCATTCACCTGCAGCATCTGGCAAGTCTGCTCAGGAGGGCTGTACTCGCGCACCCTTCTGTCGCTCAATACACACTCCGTCCCGGCTGTGTTTTTTTTTAGCGACTGCTGTTACACAGCCAGCCACGAGCTAGCTCCACAACAGGGCCTCTCGGCCAACACAACAGCAACGGCCTTTGCTGTACAAGCGTCCCATCCCAGATCACACAGACGATCTATACACTGGAGACAAAGCCCTAAAATATAGAAGCTTCCCTCAAACAAGAACGTATTGTGATGGTGATATTTGAAGAAGGATCGAACGACGTATGTTTGTTCGAGCTCATGTATTTCAGTAGGCGTTACTTGACATGCATGCTGCATAATCTCTTGCTTTGTGCCCTCACTTGACCTTCTCCTTACTGCCATGATCCGCATGTCATAAATAGATAAAGCTCCACCTATTAGAGAAAACAGGTAAATATTTTGGTCTAATGTAAATAAGGATGCATTGGTGACAGGTTAATTAAAAAAGTTAGACTTGAAATGGAGTATAAATTCTTTGAGATCATTTACAAAGTGACATTTTAAGACCCTGAATTAGCATTTTTTTAATTTAGTAAACAACTTTGACTTAATATTATGTTGAGTTAGTATTATGTGCTTTGTGTACTGTACTTACTATACAATTACAAAAAAAAAATGCTAGCAAGACCTATTTTTGTAGCTTAAATCTTTTATAAAAACTGTTTTTAAATAATTTAATATTTGGCCTCATTAGGAGTTGCTGATTCCTTAATTAAAAATATATTAATGGCTTTTTTATGAACAACGTTGACACCTGTTGATTATTGAGGTTCCACATGACTGCTGATCGTCACTCATGCTACTGCGTTCACTTTGCAGGTTGTAAAATCAAAGCCTTGCGGGCGAAAACCAACACCTACATCAAGACCCCCGTGCGGGGTGAGGAGCCCGTCTTTCTCATTACTGGTCGCAAGGAAGATGTGGCATTGGCTAGACGCGAGATCATCTCGGCTGCTGAGCACTTCTCCATGCTCCGTGCGTCCCGGAACAAGCTGGGAGTGTCCTTTAATGGTTCTCCGCCTGCTCTACTGCCGGGCCAGACCACGATCCAGGTGCGCGTGCCTTACCGTGTAGTGGGATTGGTGGTGGGCCCCAAAGGCTCCACTATCAAACGCATCCAACAGCAGACGTGCACGTACATCGTGACTCCCAGCCGCGATCGTGACCCCGTTTTCGAGATCACTGGTTCTCCGGGCAATGCAGAACGGGCACGGGAGGAGATTGAGGCGCATATCGCTTCGCGCACCGGCACCCTCCATGACCACAACAACGAGAACGACTGCCTGGCCACTGAGAACGGCACCAACGGTGGACCGGAGAATCGCCTACAGCACGCATGGGGGCTTCAGAGCGGTCAGCGCAAGCCACTGGCTAGCAGCTACCGGCAGAATTTCTCTGACGCTGTGCTAGGAGGCACCGGAAGTGGAAGCGTTGGAGTTGGTATGGGGATTTACAGCAAGTCCGACTTCTCGGCCCCCACCAACGGAGAAAAGCCGTGCTCCTATTTTGGGTCTGAAGGCTCCCAAAGCTGGGGTGACCCTGATTACCCCAAACAGGTAGCCTACTATGTGCAGCAGCGCTCCAAGAGTTTCGGAGGCCTGCCCTTGCCCTTGACCAGACTGTCTCCAGGTCTTCCAGAACCTTCTGGTACCAGCAGTCCCGGATCTACTGGCATAGGATCAGTCCACGCCCAGGCTCGGCGTGCCCACAGCGAACCCACCACGACCCGAGACTGCATGACCTGCTTCGAGAGCAAAGTGACGGCCGCTCTAGTGCCATGCGGCCACAACCTGTTCTGCATGGAGTGCGCAATCCGCATCTGCGAGCTGAACCACCCCGAATGCCCCGTCTGCCACACGCTCGTCACCCAGGCCATCCGGATCTTCTCTTAAAAAAGGTCTTAAAAAAGGTTTTTTTGTTTGTTTGTTTTTTCTTTTTTTGGTGCATTGGTTTTAACTAGATATTTTTTACCTACTTCTTTTATTAGTTTAGCATTTGTTTGGTCAGTATTGGTCAGTATGCCCCATGTACGTCTTGCTTTTTTTCAGAAAATGAAAAAAAAATCAAAACGAGCAGATATTTTAGAAGACACTGCTTGCTTTACTAAAAAAAGAGTAAGAAGTATTTTCAGATTTTTTCTTTTATATATATATATATACACACATATATGCATATATATTTTATAAAAGTTTTGTTAAAATGGGGAAAATTTTAACTCAATGTCCTTTTTTTGCTGTTAATTTATTTTACATTTTTTTACTGCTGCTGTTTTTCCACGTGAACTGCAATGTGGGTTGAAACAGACAAAATAATGTGAATGTTTTACACTTGTGTGTTTTATTTCGAAAGTTATTACCATTATTATTATTATGATAATATATAGATTATTAATGTTGATTTGTACGATTGGAAAGAATATAGTTTTACATCCCAGCGTTTGTCTGCGAATAGGCAAATCTGCTTTTTAAAGGCAAAGTACATAATGACTGAATCTTAAGTCTATCATTGCACCTTAAAACTGATAGCTTGATTGTCATTGGAAAAAAAAAAAAAAACGCCCTTTATGTATTTGTTTGATCCTGCTTTGTGAAGATGCGGATTTGGGAAAACACACACACACACACACACACACACACACACACACACACACACACACACACACACACAAAACATTGTGCATTCAAACAATTACTTCGATAGCAAACGGAAAACAAATCGACACACTGAATAACTACCTGAAGTATGTTTTTTTTTTCCCTTTATGACAGTTTTGAATTGGTGTTTGAGCGATTTTTTCTTATTTTTTTTATTCTAGAAAAAAAAAAAAATAAGCCACACGTTCATATAATCTGTGATACAACAGGGGGAAAATGTTTTATCGCTTTAAAGCCTTTGAATTTTAAAAAGGTAGCGAGCCTTAACCTGATTAATCAGCTTGGACGTTCTTGGAACTTCCAAAAAGGGGCGTTTCGAGTTTTTTTTTTCCATTCACGTTTTCCTCTTCAACATATTGGCCGCAGTGAAAATCCTCACGTCCACACAGCGAGCGTTTAATTTATTTAATTTTTTTCATAATGGACGCATGAAATGTAAACGAAACGCGAAAGGGAAGGTGCTCGCTAATCTGAGTTTGAATAGACCCTCCACAAAAGGAAGAGAAGGAGTCTGGGGGGGGCTGTAGTAAGGAAATTATGCAGCTCCCCCAGTCCAGTCCCCACATTTGCAAACTGCCTGCTGCCTCTGCGTCCTTTTATTGAAGCCGAATGTGGGCAGGTGTTTCATATTGTGACCCCCGGTTCTTTTTTTAGGGAGTGTCCTGATCCCGCTCGCTGCCTAACCGTCCCCATGCTAGGCTTTAATGACCGCAACTGCTCAGCCAAGCAGGCGTATTGTTTTAACGCAGCGGTGGGACGTTCCCTGGAGCGCGCTCTCACCCAATGAGGAGCTGCTGATTAGTCATGTGGCATAGACCAGGTGCAAGCAACTTGGGGGAAAGTCCGTTTTGCCATGGATGCTCCAAACCCCTGTGCTTTTCTTGCTCCCCCTCTACCAAACACATAGAAAAGCCTGACTAGGTGCAGCTGGGGCCCCTCCCTTCACCTCTCCAACTCTCACTCTCTTTCTCTCCCTCCTCCTTCTGGTCTCCTGCTCCTCTGAGCTTTAGTATTCCCACTGAGGAAAGGGGCCTCCTTTGTCCTGATGAAGGGGGGAAAAATCCAGAGTGCAGATTTTATTTCAGAGCGAGAGAGAGAGCGCAAATGTTTGCAGGTTTTCTATGTAGCAAACGATTTTTTGTTCACAAAAAGACCGCTCGCACATGTATGTGTTTTTTTGTTTTACAATAAAAGACGAACACAAAAACTAAAACTGCCAGCGGACGGTAATTGTTCTCGTTAATGCTTTCGCTCGCACCCCAAAGTTCAGTCCCTCCCTGAAAGAAATGGCCAGATCTGACGTGTCCGTGAGGGAGTGCAAGTCGATCGAAGTTGCCATGGAAGTTTTTTTTTTTTATTATTATTCACCATGAGCATGAACCACCCCGACTCACCAAACCCCCACCGCTACCACCTCATCCCAAACCCCCCAAACACCAAGCCAACGGCCACAGGCAGCCAATGAGAGCAAGACGTCCAAGTCCAAAACAAAATCAGACAATTGAAATTGACAGCAGAGCTGGGTGGACACGCCCCATTTAGTGGCTGCTGGAGCTGAATCAAATTACACACCCACTCGAGTCCTACATATCAACCTAGAGGATTTTTTGGCTGAGGAGATTAGAGCATTTGCAGGTTAGGGAAAGTCTAAATGTTTTTTTATTTAAATTTTTCTTTGGGGTGGGTGAGGGCTGTTGCATAAAAGAAAAAAGAAGGCACTGAGAAATGTAGTCCATCTGAAATGGGTCAGTTTTGTCCTTTTGGAGACTTCATGCGCCACTGCCACATGTCTGGGACTGGTCGGGTGTCGGGGTAAGCTCACGACCGCCAAACAATAACGCTAGTCGCCTGTTAGAAATCCTTGATAGTTTATACTTTGTCAGGGATTTGATTAAATTCTTTTGGGAACTCGTTACAGTATCACCATTTCACCAAACCAATTTTGTTTTTCTGACTTGAACTTTAAATGACAAACATCTGAATCAACTTCCATCTTATTTACAGTGCTTACACTCTGAACATTCTGATTCGGAAGCAAGACATTTCTACCATATAAAGAATTCAAGCTATTAAAAGCACTTACATTAAAACACTTATGTCTGGATAAGAGAGAAGCACCTTATATCGAGACGAGCAGCGTATATCTGAAAAACCAAACAGCTGGAAAGCATTGTAGTAGACAACTTTATAATTCGTTTTTTCCTTTTTTGTTCATTTCTACAAAAGTTATTTCACTTTGCACTGATAGAAGACGAGCAAGTAAGCAAATCTCTGAACGCAATTTGGACAACGCAGTGGTTTTTTTTTGTTTCTTTTTCTGAACAGTAGCTACGCTTCTCTCAATACAAAGTGCCAAGCACACTTTGTTAACTGTTTCCTGATCAGCATGAATCGTATTCATAAAAATAAAGAAAAAGATAAACAATGGCCTATTTGGAGAAATGTATGTATGCAGGATTTGTGTCTTTTTTTTTTTTTTTCCTTGTCAAAGCCAAAACTGCTAGACAAAATTATGCAAAAATCACATTCAGTGGCTTGAAATTTTTTTAGAAGAAGAAGAAAAAAAAACTAAACAAAACTGTGCCCGTTTCGCTATTTTCAAAAAAAGAAAAAGAAAAAAAAACGAGTGTATTCCTGTCTCCTCACGTTCTTCAGGTGAAGGAATACAGCCTAGCAATAAACTATATTTTAAAACAACAAATACAACAATGCGTAGCTTTCAAAGTTGTACAGAACTTCATATAGGCGTTGCTTATTAGGTATATATATAAAAAAAGACTTAAAACAAAAGCTTGCACATTGTCCAAGATTTAGAAACACACCATTCCAGACATTATCAGCATTTATACTGCGTCGTTTCTCTAAACCCATAAATAAATCATTAGCTGATTTTAATATTTATGAATTGTGTGTGTTCATAGAGTACGTTTTGGGTGGGACGAATTTCAGCAATTGCAGCAAGTCCTTTTTTTTTATTTTTTATTTATTTTTTTTTCTTCTCCCCAACAATACACTGCAAAGAGCCAGGTAGATTTTTTTACAGAGTAGCATTTATTTGCTATTAAAAATATTTGTATTTACTCAAATATATTCGGAGATAGCTATATCATTAAAAATAATGTGACTACCATAGGCATATCCTGAGAATATATTTCAGTATTTAAGCCAATTATGAAACTATTTAAAAAAAAACTCTTTTGTTGGACAGTTTGTTTATATTATAGAAGGACGTGTTATAATCCCGTCGATAGAAGGATTACGCTTATGAGTGTTTATGGTAGCCAAAGAATCAAAATGAGATTAAAAAAAATACATAATACATAGTATAGCACTAAATACAGGAGAAAGTCTCTAAAAACAGGAAAGACGATTTGACTTTATTGAGGGGGAAAAAAATTTAAATCTGTATGTCAGATCAGACCAATATGATGAAGGATAAATAATTACCCAAATAACGTTTTGTGATATTGATAAGAACGAGATGTACCTTGCTAGGGCTAATCAGAATCCTTGTATTAAACGTGTAAAAAAAACACTACAGGGCTACAGAGTCAATCTGTTCACTTGGAACTGAAGAGGAAGGATATTTTTCATTTGATTCTTTTCCGTTTCAGTGCCAATGCGTTGTATTTCGTGAAGGTAACGTTCGAGGAACTCTTTAGTTATGGAGTAAATACGTAGTGGTAATGTGGTTTGATGATATTTTTTTTTTTTTTTTTTTTTTTTTTTGGTAGCTCCATATTGGTTATGCATGCTGATTTATTACAGAGCGTTTACCTTTTTATCAGTTCAGATCTGTGGATATAATAGAGCTACATGTTATACAGAGAGCTTTAGTAATGACTTCATCTAGTGTTTGAAATAATGACGTATTAAGATTTCTTTCCAACCCCTGAACTTTATCTATCTTATCTTATCTATTATAGTATCTAATGCACAATTACATGGCAGTCACAATATTTCCATAAAAACTACAATCTAACTTTTTTTTTTTTTTGGCATAGTGTTCATATTGACATCTATGGAATTTTAATAGTAGAACTAGAAAGAAATTACTTTGACATAATCCAGTTAGTAGGACTGCAGGCGTTTATCTATAAGACACTAAATGCACTAAAGCGATTCTAATGCCTTTATAATATAGACAGGACAGTGCATTTGAATGTAAAAAAAAGAAAGGAAAAAAAACTAAAAAAAAAATATAAAAAAGGAAAAAGTAAGAAAAAAACAACAACAACAACACACTTCATCTGTGTACCATCAGACAAAAGACAAAAAGCTTTACGTTTTTTATGCCATGGATGCTCCACTGTATCTGTTTTTCGATTCTCCCTATACAAAGCAAGTAAGGGGGAAAGTCTTCTAACATTTTTCGTAAGATTCTATTTTGCTAACATGGGTTATTATTTCATACAAAAGAGGGAGAGGTCAGTATCTGGATGTTATTTATGAATATCTTAAAATGAAGCAAACATATTTATAAGTAACTTCGAGACATTTTGTTTTTTAATTAATAAAAAAAATTTAATATATTTCTAAAAAAAAAAAAAAAACACGATGTTGATTTCTACTAAAATTAAGATTATAGAATTTTTTATTTATAAAATAATAAAAAAAAAAAGTTAGATAAATCCTTCATACCTCTGACGGTGTACAATGAGGCGGGTGGTAAAGGGGGCTTTAAAGGATTATATTTTAACTTCAGATTTTCGAGCGTTAACGATGGAATAAGTTCAGGAAAAAAAAAAAGGAAAGAAATAAAAAAAAATAAAAATAAGAAAAAAATATTTTTAAGGATTAGGAGGTATTTTAGTCTCAAGTTTGTGCCTCAATCACATTTTAGCACTGCATCAACACTTGGCACACGTGTTGTTTGCCTGCTGTTCTTTAACTAACCCCATATTGCTGACTGAACACAATCCTTTACTCCCTCATTCCTGGTTTTCAATAATGTATAGATTTTTTTTCTTTTTGGGCATTTCTTTTTACTTTTATTTTAAGCGCTTCATCTATTTTGACTGCAGTGAAGTAAAAGGGCGTCACAGAGGTGTGTGGACCTGAGAAGCAGGTGGATAATTGTGCATACACACATTTCCGAGCGTACATCTACTACATTCCAAAAAAAAATTCCCTTAAAGAAGAGAATGTTTTCTACATTACATGAAATATTCAAACGCCCCACCGTTTTCTTTTCTGTCTCGATGTAATGTAGTAGATTTATGCCGATATCAGTAAATACAGAACACACTCATATATTCTACAACACAGTAGTTTGCATGTATCTTGTATCATCATCATCATCATCATCGTCATTGCCAGGCTGGAAAACGGTACTAAAACTGTACAAGTGAAAGCTTTCTGTACACACTACACTAAAGGGCTGATGAATACTTTGTTGAGCTTTTTTTTCCCCCCCGCTTGTAGATTTTCATCACCCTCACAGGAAAACGTACAACAGCGGCTTGTTATGTTGAAGGACAGCCTCAGCTCTTACATGGTGAAATTGTATCTCGACTGTTTTGACTTCATAATGGCAAAGCTAATTGTGTAGCGTGGTTTGATTTGTTTCAGTAATGATAGTGATGCAAAAAAAAGGGCGGGGCAGGGGTTTCAAGGGTTGATCATGTTCTTTTTATGGGCTTGCGTTTTTTTCGATAGGTAACTCCGCTCCGACAGTCTGTCTTTGGTAGCTTTCAGAATCTTCCGACTCAATAGGAAAAAAAACAAAAAAAAAAGGAAAAAGAAAGACGTGTTTCATATAAACTCATGTAGTGGTCTTAGTGCATTAGTTTGGACCAGCATCTTCTGCTCTAAGTGTTTAGGTTCTTGTTGGTGAGTGAGAAAGGTTCACCATACCATAGGGTTCTTTTTTTTTTTTTTTTCTCTCTCTCTTTTCTAGACAATTCTTTTTTTTTTTCTCTCTCTTTTCTAGACAATTCTTCGAAAACCTTTGTTTATTTTCTTCTTCGAAACCTTTGGTCATTCATGTGGTGCCCACACGAGGCATACAATTTTGCAGGTTTATTTCTTAGCACATGTTCATTGTGAGTAAAATCATTTTTTGGGGTCTTTTTTTTTTTTTCTTTTCTTTTCTTTAATATATATATAAATATATTATATATATTTGACCAATGTATGTATGCCATACTAGTTTTTGTTATTTTGTTACTTTCCAAACATGTATTGTAAATGTTTCTAATAAAATCAATTTAATAATCTTGATGAAAATCTTCCAAAAATTTCTGTGCTCGAACACCAGCATCAGATCCAACCAAGAGGCAAGCAGCTAAAAGCAAATACAATTTATTTATATATTAGATCCAAATATACAGATTTATGAATTCAACAAAAAAAAGTCCCAAATTATATTTCATCCCTTCATATACGAGTGCTACTTCTTTTCTTTCGCTCCTACATTTCACTTCTGGGCTACTTTACAAAGCCACGTTACAAAACCAGCAGCTCTGAAGTAGAGATTTGTGTTTCCCCCAAGACAATCAATTAATTCAGCTTTTAATTTTTTTTGGTGTGATATGTGGTATAAAAAAAAATAAATAAAAGACAACAATAGTGCACTTCCTATTACATGAAATGCACTTATGCTGCTTGGGGAATTTGAAAAATGCAGAAAACACCTGGACACATCAAATCTAAAAAAAAAAAAAAAAAGCCGTGAGTTGATTAAAAGAGCTTTCCTAATTGGTGTAACCTGAACGCTACAATGGAAGTACAGATAAATGACCTTCAGCTCACTTTTCACTCGATCTGACCTACCACGAGCTCAACGTAACCATGACTCAGACCAGACAGAAAATAAAAAAGGGAGAACAAAGAAATAAGAGTGAGAAATGGGACACAATTAACAGAGATCCCTGAGGGTATGGCTTTCTTCAGGTTACATACAGTGTATGATAGGGATGGGCAATGAGGACTTCACTTACAGTAAGACAAGCCCTTTCCAGTACACCAGAAACTCCTCAGTGAGCAGCTCAGCCTCCACTGTTGCTCAGTCCTGCAACATAATCCATCCACGTAAAGGGATGATGCCTGCCTCTGCCTTCCTGTTTAATGCCTCCATCCAAGTCCAGGATAAATGGCTCACTTATTTAAAAAAAAAAAACGGCACCTAGAAAAGCCTCCAAGCAAAGCTGATCCATTCAGACAAACAAATTTCACACTTTTCCACAAAAAAAAAAAAAAAATTAAAAATCACCCGAAAAGGAAAGCAGAGGATTTTTTTTTCTTTCACTCAGTAAAAAAAAAAGAAGAAAAAGAACAGACACTTTACAAGTTCACTTTTGACGCTTTACTCACCCTGGAGAGAATACAGTAATAAACCCTTAAAATGTCATCAACAGACCAACAAACACCATCTAAATAAAACAATGCTAAAAAAAAATCCACAGGCTATCGGGATGTAATCTCAACAGGGTCATCTCGGATATTTCAATGTATCAAATAAATAGAGGGATTCTTTCGCTCGTTGAGTCATCGTACAAATCAACAATACAGGCAGACGCAGCAGACATAGGGATGTAGTATTTTCTTTTTTTTTTCCTTTCAAGGATCTGGGGGGGTGGGGGGGGATGCAGACGCAGGAAGAAAGCTTCCTCCAGGAGACTGTTTAATAAAAATTAGACCCAGTGTGTAGTGGTTAAAATAGACATTTCATGTCATGGTAGCATCCTCATTCCTTCTGCACATGCTGCAGCTCGTTTTGAGCACTAGCTGGTGGTGTAAATTGTTACGTGCAGAGACGTAAATAGTCTCCTGGTGCTGGTTCTAAATAGTGTAACAAATAAAGAACATTAAAATCAGTCTGTGGAGGAAAAAAAAAAAAAAAAAAAAAAAAAAAAAAAACAAACATTCTTTCTTTTCACCCCTGTCCCTATGTTAAAGCTTAACTTGTTGAATAAGGGCTTAGCTGATAAAGCCTACTGCATGTGTTATTAAAGGGGAGAAAGAAGGGGGGGGGGTTGGTTGGGGGGGTCTTAATGTGCTTGACAAACAAACTTTGCAACCCCCCCCCCCCCTCGGCCTGCCTTATGTCGGTTTTTACCCATAATCCCATTGTGCTACGGTGGCTGTTTAGTTGCTCTGGCAGCAGGCGCTTTGCTTGGCCGAGCTCTGTGTGGGCTGCACTGTGATGGGCACCACTTTAGAGTTGGGGGAGAAGTCGGCGTCGCCGCGCCCGGAAATTTGCCTCTGGGATACGATGCGGTAGATTGCTGGAAGAAAGAGGAACGGATGAATTACACACCAACACCATGATGGAGAGGAAAATAACCGACTACGTGAATACATTAAGCAAAAGCTTTCGTTCACAAAACAAACACCAAAGCACATTTCTAAAATGATACAACCTTACAATAAATCGAAGGCTTATCTGACCTGAAAAAGGGTTCAGTGCGGGTTTTGTGGCTTGGAATCTGCTGCCACCTAATGGCAGGAATAAAAATCTAACTCCATACACTATGTGGACAAAAGTATTGGGATTCCCAACTTTTCCAGCCATATGTGGTTCTTTTTTAAAAACTGTTACCATCCAGTTTGAAGGCGCACATTATTATAAGATGACTTTGGAAGAGATTTTCCCCACACTTCATCTAGCAGACCCAAACTTTTTCCAGCACACCCCTGTGCACAAAGCCAGCTCCATGAAGATATGCTTTACATGGGTTGGAATAGAAGATCTCCTCCTATAGAGCATCTTAAACCCTACTGAACATGAATGAATGTAAACACTGTCTGCACCCCAGGCCTCCTCACCTCACCAACATTAGTGACTTTACTAACACCCATATGGATTAATGAATCTCACACAAAATTTCACAACCACACTTCAAAATCTGGAGGAAGAGCTTTCCAAAAGAGAGTGGATTATTATAATAGTAATTAGGGAATAAATGTGGAATGGGATGTTTAAAAAAAATAATATAAGCATCCTAAATTCAGGAGTTAGGTGTATAACTGAATGCATCACAATATGCATCAAGTGAAAAGATTTAATAGTCCATAAAATTATATGTAATCAAAATAACGCTTTTGGTTAAAGGACAGGAAGGCCAACTAACTAGCCTGGGTAACTAGCTGACTAGTGATAGAGTGATTATTTTTGTTTTGCACGTTTTGCACGTAACCTTAGTGATCAGGACACAGCCTGGGGACAAGCATAAATTAAAAACAACATTCTGGTTCAAAAATAAAAATGTAAAATTAATAATAATAATAATAATAATAATAATAATAATAATAATAATAATAATAAAAATAAATAACAATAATTTTTTGTATAAAAAAAAATCATTTCAAATATTCCAAAATCGAAGAAAAAAAAAGTGTTTATTTTGGGGATGATCACTGTTACGTGGCACGGCGTGACGCATCATGTCACTTTAAATTGAAGGCTACACGTAGTCACGTCGCATGGGCAGCCCCGAATCATGGATTTTTCTGCCCTCAAAGCTACAGCGAACGCAGGACTGGTCCATATATAATATCAATAACATCAGGTAAACTTCAGATAGGAACTAATATAAAAAAAAAAAATTCATTATTAAATAAAAAAAAGCGAAAGTGAAAGCTGAAGTCTACTACACCGTACCTGGAGTTCTGCCCCTGCCCTGTACGACTGATGTGTGGTATTAAAAGAAATTACCTGTGAGAATGGTCTGGAAAGCGAGCTCTACGTTAGAGGAGTCCAAAGCAGAAGTCTCGAGGAAGGAAAGCCCGTGTTTTTCTGAAAGACAGAATTTACCAGGAAGTCATCACCAGGCGATTGACACGACAGAGGACACGAGAAAAAACGTTCAAAATTTTTAAATCGCTGATAGATATAGAATTAGACTATTTATGTGCATAAAAAAAGCAGCCATTATCATTTCTTTAAAGCTCTTTTAAGCTGTCAAAATGTGGTCCCTGTGATCAGAAGACATTCGCAAAAAAAAAAAAAAAGCTCTTAGTCTCTCAAATTAGCACAATCACCAACATGAAGATGAAGAGATGAAGAAATGATTAGCCTGGAGTCATTTACACTGAACTATAGTTACATAGTACATTTATTTTCTGCTCATTTCCTCTTCTAATAAGAAATGTGAAAACAGTAAAAAAAGCGTGATGTAAAAATATAAATACATACAGGTTATTATTCTTATAATCGGGATACAGTGAATTGGTAATGAGAATAAATGAGCAACTAATCAACATGAAATGATGACGTGAGGCAGCGAAGTGAAGCACAAGATGTAAACACTGAAACCACTTCCACGGATTTTTACATTGGATCTGGGTTCTGTAAACCATTCCTGTGTCAGACGTGTGCAGGATTTAAAAACGTGACTGTGAATAGAAGCTGTGTGAACTGACCTGCGAACGCCTTGGCCTCGTCCGTAGGCACGGCTCGTAGGTGACGCAGGTCGCTCTTGTTGCCGACCAGCATGATGACAATGTTGCTGTCGGCGTGGTCCTGCAGCTCCTTCAGCCAGCGCTCGGCGTTTTCGTAGGTCAAGTGCTTCGCGATGTCGTACACCAGAAGAGCGCCGACGGCGCCGCGGTAATATCTGCATAATAAAAATTATTATATTATCATACATTATACATTGTGTGTGTTTTCTCTTATTTCAGGAATTAAACTCAGTATCTAAAAAAATTGGTCATTTTATTAAGATGAATAGACATGAATACATAAATAATTCAAACGATTATTTCCTGTTGTTTTAAAGCCACTATTTTGCCCAAAATCTGTTTAGACCTTTATAATGCAGCTCTGAGTGGAGCTCAAACAAATGAGGCCAACGATGTATTCAAACAAGCGCTGCTGGTTACCATGATGTCATACGAGAAAAAAAAAAAAAAAAAAACCTTCACACTACACAAGACAGTTCAAATAAACAATGAAAGAAGGCCAGTGATACCAGGTAGAGTGACATTCCTTATCATTGTGCAAATTCAGATCGTAATCCTGTCCCAAAAATACCTACACGCTAGTTTATTATTAATTTATAAAATCAACCATTACGCAATTAATCATTACTATTACTGCACCTCATAAAGGTCTATGAGAATGCAGCTTAAAAAAAAAAAAAAACCCTGGAGACTCCTTCCATACATGTTCAGAAATCCACATTACACCTTACAGAAAACCTCACCAGCTCTGTAATCGGGTCGTTCCTGAGGATCGCCGCCATGCAAATCCCTACGAGCGTGTTCTTATATACAGTATATAGGAGTAGAGACTCAACAGCATACACACACCAAGTGCATTAAACTGTAGATCAAAACATCTCTGTTTGATTAACTGTCCTGGGTGCAGTTAATGAAGTAAAATTAATCAACACCTTCTGACCAATCAGAGATTTTAAAGTCAATTTTTATAATTTTTTTAAATGCATGTGCTCTGTAATCCCTAATATAAATCAATATTATTTTTGTTTAGTGTTTAATATTAATTGCATGCAAATTCCACCCGGTTTGCGTAAAAAATGTGAAGGAGAAATGATTTCTTATAGACAATAGCAAGAAAATTGCTTATTACAAAATAAAGTGCAATGAAATGATGTCGCTACCACAAGCCTGCACACACTGATGTACGTAGGAACAGAGAGTGGTGAAGATTTATCACTCACGCCGAGGTGATGGCACGGTATCGCTCCTGGCCTGCAGTATCCCAGATCTGGGCTTTGATCGTCTTGCCCTCTACGTGAATGCTGCGAGTGGCGAACTCCACGCCGATGGTGCTCTTGCTCTCCAGGTTGAACTCGTTACGTGTGAAGCGGGAGAGCAGGTTGCTCTTCCCGACTCCAGAGTCTCCGATTAGCACCACTGCAAAAGATTTCAGAGGTCAGTGAGGCAGAAAAACAGCATGGAAAAGCTTGTTCTGCTTGTTCAACGCTTGGTTTCTTTTTCTTTTTACTCAACACAACTCACCTGCATCTCTGTTTCAAAATGCATTTCCTGAATTTCTAGAAATGTAAGAACATCATATACATACTCAAGAGATCATGACCCTTTTTAAAAAAATGTCACTAATCTTTCATAGCTTCTCTATTCGTTTAAGTGTGTGGGTTTTTTTCTTTGTTAGCAAATCGTCATACGATTGAGTAACAAATGATTTGGATGCCGAAACCTTTTCCGCAGGCTAGAAAGGAAGCATACCGACACCCCAAAATTTACTACTGACTCAGAGATGCAAATAATGACTGAAACAATCTGCTTTGACTAAAAAAAAATGCAGTTGGAAACTGGATCACCAAGCTGTTTGGCAGGAAACGGCAGCATACGGAGGGCCAAGCCGTGATTCATTAGTACTGACTGACTCAGAATCAAAAACAGTAAGAGGTGCAGCTGAGGTTGGGCTTTTTTCATTTCAAAGAGGAAATTCAAGGCATGTCTGAAACACCCGTCCACGACTGTCTCGTTTATTGTTTAAAAAAAACAAAACAAAAAAACAAACAACTCATTTACTTGTCATCTGCAAGATCACTGAGACATCATCTCTCGCCAATGAGTATAAAATTAAACCTACAGGTTTCCCAAACGCAAAAACCTGTAGTGTATCGGTCCGGAAACAGACGCCGCACAGGGTGAAAGTGTGCAGGTCTTTCCAGTTCGACTGCACCTGTGGCCCTTGAAACAAAAGCTTGAAATGTTCGTTTTACATTAACGACACCTTTGTAATGCTTTCCAGTGTACATCAGCATGACGAATAACCTGTAAGTGTTAGACAAGCGTGAATGCTTTGGAAGAAAGACAAATCTATAGGCCACAATTAAATTTACACCCATACAGTGGTAGAGATGTGTGTTATTACAGAGACTGGTGTGAAAATGCACAGTTAGTCAATAAACAGTAGGTATTTCAGAAAAGATTTGGAAATAACCGACTAATTTCAGCACTGGATTGTGCAAGATTACGTAGTCTTTCTTCACACACACATTTTCCACCAACACAATGGGCAAAATCTGCCTACATTGTTTGCAAATATTTATTATTTACTATTGGCGTTTACTCATTAGGACGCTTTAAATTAAATCCAGATCGACTATAAGTCATTAAGAGTTCCATTCTTTAAAAAGAAAATAAAATATAATACATATAAAAAGGTTAATTAATAAAACAACAATTACAGTGTAAATGACACCAGTTGAGATAAACGATAGGATGTTCTGGTCTCATCCAAAATGGCGTCTCCCTATATAAACGAGTGCACTACATAAGCAGAACGAGCTATTATCCTATCCACTACCTAGTGCGCTTAAGCAGTGTACACGCTGCGATTTGAAATACGGCCCCAGTTTTAAAGCCCAAACAGTATAAGTCGGTATAGGAAAGTTTGGAAAGCTGTTTACCTTTGAAAAGATAGTCATATTCCTCTTCTCTGTTAGTCATCGCTTCGGAGATGTTCCTACAGTCAAATTTCTGTTGAAAAATATATATATATATAGTGAACTGACACTGGTGCTAGCTGGCTATGCTAACGTCAAAGCAACTTGTCATGAAGATACGAAGGGAGTCAAAGACGCCAGGGTGAGTCGAGGAAGCGCATGTCACAACTGCTCCTCAAAAAAAAAAATTGACTCTGCAAGTGTCACGACACGCAGTTAAAATAATAAATATATAGAATAAAAGATACTCCTAAAATATAACAATTCACTTCCAATCAAAGCGGCGCCGAGTTTGCCTGCGTCACCAAGGTTTCTGCGCTCCTTGTTCTCTTCACCACACCGAGCTACGTCCACCCCCGATGACACTATCTCAAAGCTGATTGGCTCAGCCGCCTGTCAATCATACTAATCTCGCCAATGAAGGAACGCCCTGGATTCAACAGGTGCATCACGTCACCCTTCTCAGGTAGAAACTGTACAGGTGCAGCGCTGGGATGAAAACCGGAAATGCCACGTAGGAGGAAAAAGAAAACACGACTTCCTTTCAGGAAGAAACACCTGAATTTACCTGATTAAAGAAAATCGCACTTTATCGCATTCCATCAAGAATATCTGGGTCATGTTAAAAAAATAAAATCTTTCCTTCAGGTAAAAAGGAAGCACCTGGTTTTTCTGTTCTGTAGTGCAGTATTTCCCTGATCAGATGTTCATCATCCATCAAAAGTGGAATTTTTTTATTACACATGAAAAAATCTGTTATTTCATACCCTGGTCAATGTCTTTATTTATTGCTATATTAATTATTTTTCCATAATGTTTTTATCACACCACACATAAATTTCATGTATTTGCAATTTGCCAAATAAAGTAATTCTGAACCTTCATATTTACCTAGAGTACTGCATCATCAACAGTATTGCACATAGTATCACATCTATACACTCAATGTAATAAACACTACATAGGTTATTATACATGTAATTACACAGAAATTACAGTGTACTGCATGAATATTACAATATATATATATATACATATATATATATATATATAAAATCAGTATAATCTGAATTGTATAATAAATAGAAAAGATATGTGTGATGAGTCAGGACAATCGGTCGGTCAGTGGTTTCATTTTTCAGAGTATTAATCAATAAGTACGAGTCATGTCAAAAAGATTGATTTTTACATACACTTCTTTACAACATTACAGTTACTCCATCCATTCTTTTAGTAAATTCAATTGATTTATTGCAGAATAAATGACTGTAAAATGTATATTGCCCAGTCTATTGCCATAGAGTTTAAATCACACAGTTGTTCAGTAAATATTAATACACTGTAGCTTCACTATTTTGTCTTCACTGGAACTTGGACACAAAGTGAGATCCATGAAGATGTGGTTCATGGTGTGAAGGTTAAGTGGAAGAACTCAAGGATCCTGCACAAAGCTTTGATCTCCTCAATCCCACTGAACACCTTTGGGATGAAGAGGAACTTAATCAGCATTAGTGTCTGATCTTCATAAAGGCTGAATAAACACAAATCGCCATAAATGCATCCTAAAATGTAGTGGAAAGCCTTCTCAGAAGAGTGGAATCATTATATTATTACCTGTAATATCACTTAATAGTAAGTCGGCACATGAGCTGTGTTGATACCAAGTTTCACCGTGCCCGATAATACACAAACACACTTGTATGTGTTTAACCCAAACACAAGAACAGATAATATCATGCATAATCGCATAATTACATCGTATTTTCTAGTGAATACCAGTGTTTTGAACACCAACGAAACATTATTCATGATATAATTATTCCTTATACATTCCTTAATATATATATTTTAAAAAGCATGTAGTTTTAGACCTTGAAGATCATGAATTTAAAAAATATATCTTTAAACCAATCTTTTGATGTGATTCATATATCAAAGGGAAAAAAAGGACGCTAGTCTTTTATAGGCATTTTGTAATCAATTTATTCATCATCATTGCATACAGTCTACAATATTTGATTGAGTAAAGGAATCTTATGTCTTTATTATTATTATTATTATTATAAGGATTTTAATCGGGTGAAAGTTGTGAAATGTAGTGTGCATGTAGTGTTGTTTGACAATGTTTAGTGTAAAAAAAAAATTTTTTCGTCAGTAATGTCACAGTCATTTGAAATGAATCTTAAAGCAAGACTATAAAGAGTTGCTCCATGGTGGCATTATTTCATAAATAACATCCTTTTTTCACAAAATAAAAAGAAAAAAAACGCGTGTGCACAAGAGAGAAGACACGGAAAACATCTACGAATAGCAATTTCAGCATGCACGAGAATACTTTCCCGTGATAGAAACACAACAACGACGGCCCACAAACAAAATACGTATGGCCACGCCGGTCAATAAACTGTGGTTCAATTGGGTTTATCGTCAGACAGACGGCCCCCGTGTAACTCCAGACACAACACGGTCTGGTCGACTACTTTCTCTTGCATCGTGCCTTCATTCTTATAAGTTTTTACAGCAGGGCTTCTTTTCATCCTGAGCTGCAGCAGGTGAAGCGTTCGGGTTGGACAGTGACATAGCGCCGACAGAACCACGGGACGCTTCTTTGCTGTTTACTTTCTTGTGGATTTCTGCAAAACGGTTGATAAATTAGTAAAAGTCTGCTGCCTAGATTCTATGCGCAAATGTCTAGAAATGGAAAATTTGCAGAAATCTGAGATGTAGTATTGACAGTATACAGTACCTGTAAGGACGTTGTTGAAAGCCGCCTCAACGTTTGTTGATTCCAATGCAGAGGTTTCCATGAACAGCAATCCATTCTTTTCTGGAAAAAAGAAAAAAAATTACCATATTTTCATTGACAAGGTTAAAACAGATTATAAAACAAGAAGGTACATTTTTCGATAAGCACCTGCAAAATCTTTTGCATCCTCGGTGGGCACAGCTCGTACTGAAGCCAAGTCTGACTTGTTGCCAACCAGCATAACCACTATTTGGGGATCGGCATGGTCGTAAAGTTCCTTCAGCCAGCGCTCGGCACTCTGGTAGGTCAGGTGCTTTGAAATGTCATAAACTAGCAGTGCTCCAACCGCTCCTCGATAATAACTGCAGCGAAAGAAAAACAACAGAAAATCAGAAAGCATCTCCCAAGGTGGTCATCGGTGGTTCTATGAATGGTCGTATTGTGCCTCTGCTTCACACCAAAATCCCACCAACTACACCATAAACCCTGTGTTCGTGATGCCTTGTTTTAAGCATCTTCACAACTAGGTCACATGGTCTCCAAGGACCAGTTTGAGGAACACTTTAAAATTGGAAATTTCTATTAAAAATAACTTCATTTATACAACGGATCTCCAAAATAAAGGTCACCAAAACAACTCTTTTTGGATTTAGTTGTTGATTAGACAGACCATGGCAGATGTTTTCTAATTGGGTTTCAAGCAACCAATGAGAAATGGGAACTCAAGGGGTGCAATAAGAGATAATGATTGCCCTGCCCTCTGGGTAGGAGATAGCATTCTTCTCTTCCATTGCCAATCAGAGCAAGCCTAGCTAATCCTAAACATCTATGAGCACCATGTGACAGATACTGGAGTTTAAAGAGAGCAAAATTACGGACCATTTATTAGTTTCTTGTTCCAGTGGACCAGAAAACACTTTCTGAATTGAAGGGATCTTCAGAAATTTGGTTGCTCGTTTCTCAGTCCCTTTACACAAAGGTTCAGTTGTTACAAAGTAGAACCTCCTATATTTGGCAGATATTATCAGATTGGGTCTCAAGTTACTCAAGGAAGAGAAACATTTACTGCCAAGTAACACAAAGGTTTAAACTTTCATGTCATTAGACTGAAAGTTGGGCGGGAGTGTGATAAACCATTTCTCTTTATGTGTCTTGGAGTAAGAAGGTGTTGAGCAAGAAATGGGTTATACAAGATGTATGACTACAGGAGTTGTTTACATTAAACAGAATTAAACTGTCCTATGAACACAGTCTAAACACAACAACATATAACCGTGTTAAAGAGACACCACATATCGAGTGTGTGGTGCAGTGTACCGCTTCACATGCTGGCCCGGTGTTTATGTTGGTGTTGGTCTATGTGCCCAGAAATTTGAATAAAGGACATGTGCAATGAGCCACCTTGTGTAGAGTTAAAGTGTAACTCCTGCCTTAACCCTCATCCGCCCAGATTATTAGGTGTTGTATATGACCATGAAGACAATCTTATGTGATGATGAAGTGATTTTGACCTGAGTTTAGACTTATAAGGAAATATAATGAACTACAAAACCCTGGCCCATGATGCCTCCCTACTGATGATTGTTTATTTGCTGGAATTCCCTTCCTTGAACACTAAAATGACCTTCTGTTTGTACTTACGCCGAGGTGATGGCACGATACCGCTCCAATCCGGCTGTGTCCCAAATCTGGGCTTTAATAGTGAGGCTGTTCAGCTCGATAGTCCTCGTACTGAATTCGACACCGATAGTCGTCCTGCTGTCATGGTTAAACTCGTTCTTAGTAAAGCGTGAAAGCAAGTTGCTCTTGCCTACGCCTGATTCCCCGATCAGAACCACTGGGGAAATAAACACAGTGATCATTATATAGCCATGATGTTGGGAGCTGCTACAGGTACAGACCTGCACTATTTAGCAACTGTGGTCAGAAAATCGGATTCGGTCGGACTGGACTGAGCTCGGTCTAATCTTAAGGTGGGTTGAAGATGAGTTATGAGTCATCTCAGGCTGCAGTATTGGAAATATCTGATGTTCTACACTCCCTGTAACAAGTTAGAACGTCTAGGCAAAGCAACGGTATTAAAAAGTTTAATCACTGAGAGCATAAGAACGCCATACGCCCATCAAGCAATCAGTGATTCATGTGCATCCAAGTTGTTGACCAGAAAGAAAAAAAAAAGGAAACTGTCCTGGAAAACCCCCTACATCTGATTCAGACAAGCTGTGTATATTAAGCTTGTGCATTTTCTAACCCCAGAAGCACGTTATTCTTCGGTTATTGCCTTTTTCAAACAAAAGAAGACTTTTTTGAGGAAAAAACTGATTATTGCAAAACCTTGTGGAATGGAAGTCAAAAACACTCTGTTCTCCCTTATTCAGTAACCTGTCGTGTGCAAACAACACCCCAGTTGCCATGGCGAATCAGATTTGTGACCTTGAAGCATTTTGCAAGGCTTATGTGTGCCGTGTTGTGAAAAGAGAGGAAAAAAAAACGTGTGTGCTGGACAAAAATATCTTATTCTGGTTTCAGGAAAAATCAGTTGCATATCTTGTACGCAAGTATATAAAAGCGTAGGTGTTGATATCAAACGTGTATTTCTTTTTCCCTTGTCTCCACTCCACTCAGCCAACGTTCCTCTCGAATAAATCTCTGCTACTTGTGCACAAACCACTTCCTATACAGAGCCGGTTTAAGAGGACGGGACTCTGGAGAACAAACAAAATTTTACAAGACAGGTATAAAACGATCATTTGGAAAGATAATAGATGCCGCAATTGTCTTTTCGTAGTTTGTTATAATCATAATTTATTCCTGTGAGGCACAACAAGAGCGTGAAAATCATCCTGATCCCTCACAGGTATTCCCAGAATGTTTTCATGTCAAACATAACAGCACGTGATTGAGACACTGTTTGTTTGGCAGCCGAACCCATGATTGCAAAATAACTATAACTTTTTGAGGAGTGACCTCATTTGCTGTCAGATTTTCTTTCAACCGAGCTTCAGTTTTTAATCTGCAGACATTCTGAAATTACAGGAAAAGTATTTGAGAATGATTTTGAAAAACGAAAAAAGAAAACATGACATACCTTTAAAGACAAAGTTGTAGGCCTCGTCTGTTCCCATTCTCAGCCCTCACATTAGTACCTCAGTCTCAAACTCTGGGTAAAATGCATGAGTCAGATCCAGAAGTGTCAGAAAGCAAGACAAAACAGAGACCACAAAGCACTCACTCGATAAAGCACTGCCAGATGTGTAAGCAAGAATGAAACACAAAAAAAACCTGATGAGAAATGCTCCGGCTATGTGTGTGTGTTTAGGTGTGAAGTTCTACCTGCGAGAAGGTGGATGAGGAAGTAACCGTGATGTTTGGCTTGGCATTTCCGCTGAGAAGCAGCACTCAGGTGGTTGGAGATGGGGTGTGACTGAATCGTAAAGCAGGTTGAACGAGTAGGGTGAGCACAGGTGCAGTCATATGAAACCTGCACCTGCTCAGCCAATGATCAGACCGTTTGATCCAAGCCCCGCCTACTTTTTTAGGAAGAGCCAATCCAAATTGGTTCTCCTCTATAGAGCGAGAATGCATTGCCTTTAGCTGAGCCAGACCTCAACTACATACATTAGAGTTCGATTTCTTTATTTTGGAGTGCCTAGAGATACTGGTTACGTCATTGGAGATGCAGCCTTCCTTTTTTATATATATATATATATATATTTTCTATGAATAATTAACAGTTTCATAAAAGTTGGAACACTGTGTAAAATATAAATAAAACCCTTTGCAAATTGAATTATTGGCACCCTTCCCAAAATGAGCAAAAAGATTCTTGCATTTATAAAATAAACACAATCACATTTAACTCAACAATTAAAGAAAATATTAAGTTTGTTCTAAAAAGAAAAACAAGTGTTTCAAAATATTTGCTAACGTTAGTTTCTTTGGCCAAACAGAAAAAATACAAATCCATAACAGTTTAAATATAAATATGAAGTATGAATATATGGTTAAAAAATGCTTTCACATTGCTAAATGCAGGGATGGCAATAATTTTTTTAAACGTTTTGTTGAGAGGGGAATATATATATATATATTTTTTTTTTTTTTGTGTGTGTACAGTCTAGTTTAGAGTGAGTTAATCATAAAAACAGGACATTTGTGCCCAGTGTTACAATGATCCCTTAATACTACAATGTATAAGGAAATAACTTTTAAAAAGCCACATTAAAGAAGAACACAATGCGGTTACGGAACAAAAAAAACACCACCACAAAACTACTTCCTTTTTTATATGAATGTGACCTTTTTTGTCAAGTAAACCTTTCCCTAATTTTGTATTATATTTCATATTTGTGTAATGAACATGGTGTGTAAAAATCTAAAACGAATTGTACAAAGTGTATATTATATTCATAGTACATATATATATATATATTCATCTGTATATTATGTTCATTTGTATAATATATTCATAATACATACACATCTGTAAATTACTGTTTATAGTCCTATAATACCATTTAATTTCTGTAAATAATGTAAACACTATATATTCGGCACTTGCTGCTTTTGCACTCTGGTTAGACCCAAACTGCATTTTGTTGCCTTGTACTTGTACATGTGTAATGACAATAAAGTTGAATCTAATCAAATCTAATCCAATCTAATCTAAAAGCAGCATACATATATTCAATTCACCAACAACCAAATGTACAAAATGACCAGAGCTCAGATGTGAAACACTGATCAGTATAAGGGCGAAAGTCTCAAATCTGTTTTTTTCTTTATTTATCGTTGTACAGGAAGCAACGATTTTAATAACCGACAAAATAAAAACTTACTTTTTATTAATGCATAATCTTTGATTTAAACTAGATTCACTGATTTGCATGTTTCCAAATCGCATTTTAAATTAAACAAAATAACATTTATTTGTACATTACAGGATATAAGATATCTCAACACAAATACACCCTCCTATTTTAGCCTAAAAGTTTCCTGAATGTTACATTGTGTGTGTTATCTCATTATCCTAGCCTATATGTTGATTATATTTATTATTAATAATAATAATAATAATAATAAAGCATTTAATGTTTTTACCCATAAAAAGTACACAAAGTGATCTGAATCTGGCTAAGAATTAATTGCATTATGTCCGACATCTAATGTTCACAAAATAAATAAATATGTAGAACCTAAGCTCAAGATCCACTTGAGTCTTTTTTGGATTTTGAGACACACATGCACGTTCTTTTTGCTTCTATGCAACGAACAAAACCATGTAATGAATCTATAAATGTCCAATGCTTTATTTTCATTGAAAAATCTCTCTCAGCATCTGGATAGTTTGTTTCTCCAAACGTTCAGCTGAAATATTTTGCTGTGTCACTTGTAAAAATTTGCCAAAGATGTTCTATTGATTTCTTTATTGTGATGCAGTTCATTACAGAGCAGGTTAATAGGATTTAGGTGCAGTGACTAAGCAGGTCATTTCATGATAGACGACATTCCAGACACCTGTTTAAATAAAGCTTACAGAGTTCGGACGGACGCTTCGGCTCATTATGCGGAGAAGTCATTTCCAATTAGCCGCAGTCTAGATGAAGTATGGAATGGGAGCCATGTTGGTTCAGGATTCCTTTCACTTTCTGAAATAAGTCTCCAACCTTCCCTGCTCCTAAACAATCCCAAACTATGAAGCTTCCACTGACATGTTTGACTGTGGGGGATGAGATAATCTGCTAACATCTTCTCTTCTGTTCTCCGTCTTACACAAGTTCTTCTGTAAGAGCCACAAATGTCACATTTGGACTCTTTACTGTCCAATTCTTGACATTCTTAACTTTTACTGTCCAATTCTTGTGTTTTTGGGTTTTATAGGTTCGTTGCATTAAAATAAAAGCAACATGCAAGTGTTTTAAAAAACATAAAAGACTGAGCCACTGAATATCCAAATGGAATTCCAGGATTTATGTCAAGACAACATGAAAACCAGTATGGAATAAAACCAGTATGACAATCTACAAAAAGCACATTTATTTATTTATTTGATTTTTAAACAAATATGGGCTGCTTTATAAGTTAATCACATAGGTGCAACAACAAAAAACAGGCTAAAGGGAAAAGAAAACCGACAGTGGATTCTGATTAATAAGCACTTGTACAATAAATCTGTTATAAAGATCAGGAGGTTCATCAGAGTAAATAAATAAAACTTTAATAAAGTTTGTTGTGAAAAAAAAAAAAAAGAGGTTACAGATTTGGGGATCTATGAAGCCGCCACTTGCGTCAGTGGTTCCTGAAGATACTCCACCAGAGCCTCGGCCTGACATCAAAACACACAGATAAACATTTTCAAACGCATTTTTAACAAAACAAAAAAAAAAAGAAACAGAAAAAAAAAACAAAAAAAAAACCACACAATTTACCTTGGCTTTCAGCATCCCGAAGCCCACGGTCTCTTTAGCGTACATGCACAGCAGTAGGTTTGCGACCCGTGTAATGGCCACTCTGCCTTCCTGTAAGCACAAGCGGTTCACTTTTAAGCTAGAAGGCCGTTTATTTCCCTCACGGACAACGTTTACAAAAAAAAATAAATCAGATTTGCATTTATTGTTTTTGCTTTAGCTTGTTTACTGCTGCGAGTCAGTGATTATGAGTTCACGGTACATTCAAATAAGAGAGAAAGAGAGAAATAGAGAGAAAGAGAAACAGGAAGAGATAAAAAATCAGTTTGGCTTTTTATTCAAGTGTAGGTTTTTTTTTAATAATCATATAAAAGATTGTTTAGTTCAACTCTATGGACAGAACAAAGAAGTTACACAAGTCTTAAAGAGATGGATTTACATCCCACCTTGAGTGCAAAATGGAAAATCCTTTTTGAAATGTATTTATTTTATTTTTTACACACTGATGCTGACTTGATTACGGTACAGTTCATGTACCTGGTATAATATAGTGAGTCACAACTAAAAACTGTTCATTTGCTGGTGATTTAAAGGAAAAGGTGATTTTTTTTCTTCGCATATTCCAGTGCTGTTAGGAAGCTTTGGTCAGACCGCTGAGTCAGCAATAACACAGCACCCCTGGAGCACAGAGGGTTAAGTTCCTTAAAGCCTAACAGTGGCAGTTTGGCATTGCTGGGGCTTAAACCCCCAAACTTATGATCAGTAACCCGGAGCCTTGACCACTGAACCACCACTGCCTGTAACATGAGCAACACCTAATCTCCACGTGCCCCCAACAAAACAAAGTCGAGCGGTTTCTTTTTGCATTGTCAAAAACTGGAATGCAAGTCGCACCACCAGCTGGTAAATGTTACTACGGCAACCAGGAGTAGTACCCGCCTCCTACAAACCTCACAGTAGGGCAGCTGGCGACTGCATGAAACTCAAGTAAGCACTAGTGATGGGACGTTCGGATCATTTAAGTGACATTTTGTTCATCAAAACAAGCAAATTTTTTTTTGTGTTTTTTTAGTTTATTTGGTTGCTTTTATCAGAAACCTTTTTTTAATTCAGTTTTCAATAAGCCGATCCACATCTACAGTGCATACACGAACTTTGACTAGAGTTCAAATAATTTATATGCGTATATAATTGCATATTGCAAGAAATAACGAGGACTCATGAGATGAACTGTTCAATTCTGCTTTCTGTGTAACGCACTGAATAGTGTATATGGGAGTCACGTGATTAGAGAACGAACATCTTGGACTTGAAGTCAAGAGATGAACCACTCATTTCTGTTTCCTAATCACCTGGTCTCCGTCCCATTATCAGGTGTCCGATTTAAACACTCGGATAACATCTATGAAGTTCTAGGCCTGTATCCCCCCCCCAACTCTTACCATGCAGTCCATTAGAATAAACTTTAGTTTGTCCTCGTTGAAAGCCTGATGGCCGTTCTTGTCATAAGCGGCCCAGATGTTGCTGGCGATGGCAGCTGTGACCCGAGCATCTGTGTCCCCGTAACCCGAATAAGCCAACAGAGAGCCTTCGTTGTTCAGCAATCTAAAAATCCAAAGATATCACAAAGATATAATCTATAGTCATTGTTTATTGGACAACACACTAAGGGTCAGACTTCAAAACACAACCAGAACCATGCACATATTCACAGTAACTAAACTTTTCAAATAGAGCAGCATAAAAAACCAAAACAAAAACAACCTCACTGCTGAAATCTGCTCCATTAATACACCTGGCTAGCCAGTTAGCATGCTAGCTGCTAGATATTTAAAGCGCGAATGCTCACAGTGTGCTCTGTACTCCGTTTGTGTTCGCCTGGCTGAGGACCTGCGTTAATGCTTTAGGGCGTAACATGATCTGTGTTGTAAAGGAAAAACCGAGAGACAAAGAAAACAAAAATAAAACCGTCCACACTGTATTTTCGTTACAACACTAAGCTGCATGGGCATCAGCTGACACTGACTTCCGCAAACAGGACGAGAATAATGGGAGTTGTAGTTTAAAGAGACAGCATAGACTTGAACGCGCATGCGTTGTATGCTTGTACCGTGGCGCAACCGAATTCTCAAATCTGATTGGTCAGAGAGTGTGCTTTATCTCCGAATGGCTCGGAAAGTAGTTCCGGCTGCACTATAAACATGCGCTTGTTCCATTCCAGTAACAGTTTATTGCAGTGGGACTTGTACTTATTTTTGTAAATTAGAATAAATGTAAAAAAAAAAAATCTACAATCTTCTCCCTGATGTCCTTTGATAGATATTTGGTCTCGCCCATGGTGGTGGAGAAGTTTGAATGGAAGAGGTTGATTCTGTGACATGTGTCTTTTATACAGAATCACGTGTTGATATTAGGAGAACGTTCATAAACAAACGGGACTAGTTTGGGTCTGTGGGAGTGAGGATTTCATACTACAACTTAAATTATAACATTTCTTTAAAGTTTTTTTCTAATGGATTTTTTTATTTATTTATAATCTGTCTCTCTGTGAGACAAACCTACCATAAGAAGTTTGACTGTCAATTTTGTTGTAAGGTGGTCAATCAACAAAACGAGCACGGGATCAATCATTATTTTCCCTTAACCAGAAATCATGGTTGTTGCATAAATGAACGAAGGTTGTGCATTCTGTCTGTAATAAAAACCTGATGCACATTTCCACATATTCCACAGAAAACAGACTTGTTTACAGAACACTGTTTCACAAGAACTATGATACTGTGGGTCGGTTAAAGCAGCATAGCATCTGCTGATCACAGTTTTATGCTGCATGCACAAGAGAAAAACTTCATGCAGCCATACCTGGAGTTGACATTCTGTAATCTTCTGAGTCCTCCAAAGAATATGCTTGTGTGTTCACATTTACTTGATATGCGTAGCTAATGGAGATGTGCATAGGAGTCATTTATCTCTACATCACTCAGATATAAACCTCATGCTACCGGTTTACTGGAGTCTGCAGAAAACTGCTTTCTCCTGGTCAGGGTTAGTGTGGTTTAAATCACTCAGTGGTTTATACTATATAATCAAAAGATACCAACAATATAATTAAGGGTGTCTTCTGAAAACAGTGCCAAGACATCAGTACTCCAGTGCTTATACTGAAATGATTCTTAAATGACCACTGTGCGTTGTGTTTCACAAGCTTAGAGATACTTTTAAGCTTCTAAAGTAAGGCAAATATTTTGTGACATTGCTCAAGTCGAGCTTTTACCCCTTTTAAGCCAAAACCTTTCCCAACTGAAGACTAGAAAGTTGAAAATGGACACTGGAGACTCTTTCCATCAACATTCCCATACACTAATCTAGCTCTAGCTTTTCTTGGAGCATCAACTGCTCAAGTCTTTCATATTAAGACACAAGGATGTATTCTATAGGATAAAAGACATGCTATAAAATATATAGTGACTGTAGCACAAGAGCTTAATGCACATCTTATGAACACTTTTGGAATAATGTGGAATTTAGTACGATCGCTACCACCAACAGTTGTACGAAAAACAGACAGAATATAAAGTATGTAGAAGTGCTTAGCATACAGTCCTTTCTTTTTTTTTTTCTTTTCGTAAGAGTTCCAACACTATACTGTCAGTAGCTTAAAAACCCTACATTACTTCACAATAAACAATAACTGCCAACTATATATTTACATCTTAAGAATGACCCTAAATTCTTGCTTACCCCTCAGTCTCAGCCCCATCCCTTAAAAAAAAAAAAAAATAAAATAAAAAAAAGAAAGAACAGAAACATACCGACTCGAGGATGAGTTCAGATTATTGCAATGTAATTATTCGAATAAAATGAAAGAGTGGATTATGAACGTGCAGCGCAAAAAAAGCAAAAAGTTGAACACATTTTAATTCACATCAATAACTCGACTGTTAGTTCCATTAGACTCATTAAGAACTGAGATCTGTGCACAGGAAAGCATCGTGTTCATGCTGTTACCAGGCTCGCTCGCTACACCAACTCTACAACCACGTATCCGACGCACAATGCGGGTCTTTTTTCCACACACTAGATTACTATTTCAAAGCATTAAGATATGGTCAAAAAAAAATTGGTGTCTGCTTTCAGTGTTGCTTGTAAGCTGAGAAATTATTTTTATTGATGCCTTGTTACAACCTTTACCCCAAAACCACAAGCTTGATAAGCTTTTTCTTTTTTTTTTTTAAACCAGCAATTCAAACAATCAGACTGCTCCTAAAAGGCAAAGACATGACTGGTATCTCATATCATTGCAAAAAAAAAAAAAAGAAAAAAAATTATTATTTCATCTCTAAAGAGCTGAAGAGTAAGCGATCGTCTGCGTGAAGCTGTTATAATGCTCAGACAACGACTTCCTCGGTTATATTTCAATTAATGTCAAATGAGAAGCTTTGTGAATCCTGGAGCATTGATAAGGGAGTAAAAGGTAATCTCTAAATGTTTGCAATAAATACTGGTTTAGTCAGGTATGATTTCAGATAGAGAAAGAGAGAAAGACAGAAAGAGGGGGGAAAAAAATAAAAAATTAAGATCAAGAAAACAGACCATCCTCATGAAAAACAAAGTTCTTCTGACTCGGGAGATGACCTTTATCTTTATCTACTTTCCACAACCCAGGAAGAAGTAGTGCCTCGAGTGAGTATGTGTCGATTAAAAGGAACGATAACCTACACTTGGTTCACAGCATTGCCCTGTTGAATTTATTAATAGACGCAGTCAGAAATGAACGAGGGGTTAGCCTGATGTCATTCCAATGAAATTTTTTTTTTTTTAAGGGAATAAGTTTGAGAACCCCAATTTCCTAAGATTCACAGATCAACCGCGTTAAAGGAAGAAGCAAGTGGAATTCAGTCTATTCGTCAGATATTAGGTGATGAGGGACCATGTTCGTGACTGTGACTTGTCTCTGGTTGTGATTAGGTGGTAAAGGGATTAAGATGGCTGCGAGCCGAGCAGTCTTTCGATGGCGGCGTTGATGTCTCCCCCAGTGGCGATGAGCGCCTGGAGGTTGGCCTCTCTGTTGATGAAGCCCATCGCACTCAGCTGCTCCAGCTGCTGCTGGAAACGCACCTCCGGAGTCTGGGTCTAGATGACGAGAGACAATACGATAAAACCTATAACATTTGTTGATTAGATCACAAGAAAAAGTATACGACAGTGATCTACTGATAAACAGTGCAACAGCTGGATGTTTGGCACATTTAAAGTGAATATTGGCGGAAACACTTGATCTACGTGCAAGCTTCTTTTCCCATGTACTCCCTTTAAATATGTAGAATTGTTTTTGTTTACCTAAATGATATCTATTATACTGCTTTTTTTTTTACTGCTCGAGAATTTAAATAAATCATAGCAACAGCAAAATACATGCACATCCAAACTGTGCAGGCAAAAGTAAATAGTCAAGTCAAATCATAGCAGACTGTACCGATGCGCTTCCGCCAGCAAACATCTGTAGCATCTGTTGCATGAGTTGCTGTTGAGAGGAGTTGGTTCCAGGAGCAGGGGTGGGGCCCGGTCCCGAAGTGGGGGGTGGAACACTCTCAGAAGGAGTCACATTATCCCCTGTAGGAACACCGCCAGGAACTCCTCCGGCAACCAGACTACCAGAAAGAAACAATACATGTACAGTTGTTTTATCTGCAGTACGTGCAATTACTTTGTTCTTCTCACCCTTGCTATTTTTTTTCCCCCCCACACACAGACACACATTCTCAAAGAATGTGTGAGTATTTATTTTTATCTAATAAATAAAAAGAATGATTCATTTAAGATAGAGTTTAGCTTTTTCTACCCAGGCATAAGTCCAGGAGCTTCAGTCTGGAGGGTCTGTAGACCTTGCTGGATCTGCATCAGAGCTTGCATGGCCCGGGGGTTTGTCATTACAGAGAGGGCCTCAGGGTTCTGCATCTAATCGAGGGGAAAAAGTCAAACTAAAACATACATGTCGTAAAAAAGAAAAGTATAATTTATCCAATGTTCCAAAGGTCAGTGAAGTTAAAACCCATTTATATCGTTAATGTATGTAATCGCATTAAAAAAAAATAATAATAAAATAAATACAGCAATTAAAGTCCATGTTCACATAAAAATTCTGAATGAAAGTATTTTCTTATTCACATCGGTCTCAACTTTTCAGGTTCACTCTCAAGCTCTGAAAAGTGTGTGTGCGTGCGAGTGTGAGAAAGAGCGAAAGAGAAAAATAGAAAGAGTTGAGAAATATCAAAACAATCCTGCCTCCTGTTGTCTTTCACAGAATGACACCAAAAATGCTGGTCTAAAATCCTACTAACATTCGGTTTTAAGGTTAAATACAAGTGTTAAAAAAGGAAACGGTTTTTGGATGACTAACCAAACTTCCAATGTGTAAAGTGCTCAATCTAAACATATTTCCAAAAGGGGGATTCAAAGTACAGTACCAGTTAAATGTTTGGGAACACAATTCTTCTCACTCTTTGGTCCAACTCATCCCAAACCATCTCAACTTGATTTAGATCAGGTGATTATGGGGGCCAGGTCATCTAATGCAGCACTCGATCACTCTCCTTCTTGAATAAACAGCTCTTGCATAACCTAGAGGTGTGTTTGAGGTCATTGTACTTTTGAAAAACTATTAATCGTCCCACTATGTATGAACCAGATTTTCGGGAAAATGCTGTGCTAGCCATGCTCGTTAATTTTGACTAGATCACCAACATTTCACCCCGACACCACAAAACCACGTCGGTTAGAACCAAAAAGCTCAAATTCTGACCCATCAGGCCAAAGGACAGTTTTCCACTGAGCTAATGTCCATTCATTGTGTTTCTTGGCCCATGCAAGTCTCTTCTTCACTTTGATTGTCTGAAGTAAAGTTTTCATTGCCACAATTCAACCAAGGCCTGACTCACACAATGTCCTCTGAACAGAGAAAGTTGATATATGTCTGCCACTTGAAGAGAATTGCATTAAACTTATCCTCTGCAGCAGAGGTAGCTCTTGGTCATCCTTTCCTGTGATGGTCCTCATGAGAGCCCGTTTCATCATAACATTTGTTGGTTTTAGGAGACTGTGCGTTGAAAGTTCGAGATTTTTTGGATTTTATTAGTAATGCAAACAAACCAAATTCTAATTTGTTTGACTTTTTTTTTTATTTACTACATAATCCCGTATGTGTTTGGATGTCTTCAGTATTAAAGGTAAAGTGAAGAAATAGGTATGCCCAAACTTTGGACTGGTACTGTATATTACAACTATTACTAATATTTACAGTGAGCGTAAACCCACTGTACAGGTGAGCAAGACCTTTACCTGCTGCAGAAATACTGGCAACTGATGTCTCATCTGCTCCTGCAGCTGGGGATTTCCAGCAAAAAGCGGGTTGTTCATCAACACCTGGAGAGAGCAGGGACAAAGTCAAGGGGGAACAACAGAAGCATACGAAGATGAGAAGCTACCAGAACAAAAACCAGGGAATTAATAGATGCTTATTTTTATTTGCTTTTCTTATGCAAGAATTCCAAGCAATGATGTCAGACCTGTGAGGCGACGTCTGGGTTCTGCGCCAGCGACTGCATCATGCTGCGCATGTAAGGAGCGGAGAGCATGTTCTGCATCAGCTGTGGATTCTCAGAGATCTGCTGCATCAGGCTCTGCATGCCAGGACTATTGAATATACCTGTATATACCAATAAATATTGGAGTATCAACAGGCTATTTTATTTTCGATATTTTTGCTGCATATATAAAGTATTTAGGTAGCATAACTATAAAAAGATTTAACACAACAATCAGAGGAACTAATGAAGGTAGTACCGGAGCCCAAGCTGGCAGAGTTGATGCCAAGGGGATTGGACACACTGGGGGTAGTGGAGCTTGTAGTAGAGCTGCTGGAGGTGGCAGTTCCAGATGAACTGGTCTCTGGTGGTCCCCACGGATTTGGCAATGGCTCTCGGTTCTCTGTCCTGGAGGGCTGGACCCCAGAGTTGTCTGCATTCCCACCTAAGGCTGAGAATGGATTGTTTCCAAACTGTACAAAAGCAACGAAAATAATCCGACATTAGTAACCATTTTAGAAATAACTTTTGTAGCAAAAAATATTCTATCTATCTATCTATCTATCTATCTGGATTGACAGACAGACAGATAGATATTCAACTACATATTAAAATGTTTTCTTGACCTGCTCGCGTGCGGCACTAAACATGGGCTCCTGGATGTCTGTGTACATCCTCCGGAGAGCATTGTATCCACCAGGGATGCTCTCTAGGTTGCTAAGCGCCCGGTCCTGGTTACGCATCATCTCTTGCATCATAGCAGGGTTCCTCGCCAACTCCATTGTCTAAATAAAGCCGAAATTATTCAACTGATATCATGGAAACTTCAGTTTTTTAAATCTAATTCAGCACAGAATGTTTATGAATGTAAAGACAAATAATATCAACATTTCAACCAAGCTGTTTTGCAAAAAAAAAATTGCAATATAATATTTGTCAGTAGATTCATATAGCTAAATCGCAATGTCAAAATTATACGCGATTATAGCAAGAATTTAAAATAAATTCATATGGTGTGATGCACTAACAATCTCGTTCTGCACGTACGTCTGCTCGTTCCACTGCTCTCACCTGTCTCATCAGCTCAGGATTATTGAGCATGTGTGAAATCTCGGGATTTCGCTCCATCAGCTGCTGCATCTGAGGATTGGCCATTATCATCTGCCTCATCAGGTCAGGGTTGGACATCATGTTCTGAACCAGTGGGTTCTCCATGATCTGGGAGAGCATCTCTGGGTTGGACATGAGCTGCCGCTGCATCTGCTGCTGGAGCTCCATGAAGTTTGCCGAGCCCATGCCCATGTTGGCCAGACTGGACAGGTCACCAAAGCCAGCTAAGTACACGCAAACAAACAGAGTCAAGGGTCAGTGATTATTACGATTTACTTGCATGACGTTGTTTACACTGGGTCTGTTTAGTTGTGTTGCACTTTTAAGGTCTATAGCGTCTCCAGATGTCTTACACTATGATCAAACTGTACGCAGAAAACATTTTTCTGAGCGTGGAAATGCATTTGCTCTTGTACAGCACTCGTATCTGCAAACCTTCCTGGAAATGATCCATCAGCCTAAAGCATGTCTTAGACCTCATGCAAGGTTTAAAATGAAAATGTACACTCGCATTTTATGTGAATGATCCTTAATACCATGTATGCCTAATACACATGCACAAAACAGACAGCACACATTTACAGATAGAGAAAAAAATTACAGGTTTTTAGCTTCTTTCTTCTAATATTGGCCCTAAAAATGTGAAATGTCTTATTTCGCAAAAAAATTATAAAAGGTGGTTTTTAACTAATAAAATTGGTAAATGTCCAACAATCTTGTAGTCAAAGTCCACAAAATAGCAGTGTCAAATATTCTCTCTCTCATATATACACCTACACACACACACACAATATTTACATAGACATTTTTTACTCTCTCATATATTATCATCTTCTATTAAACTCTGATTTTGCATTTCTTCCCAGGGAACTTCCACTTCCACTATTAAATAAACTTCCCCATACAGATTTTTCATTTTCACTTTGTAGATGTTCCTGACAGCTACATAATAATCACAGCTAGGAGATGTAAACTCTCATACTTTCGCAACCGCAGCAAATTTTCCGCACTTACTTAATATGTTAGATGGCTGTGTAGGAGCCGGTGCTGGCCCGCTGCCCTGCGATGTGCCCAGGTTAACAGCTGGACTGGCGTTCGGTGAAGTCGTGGTGCCGCTGCTGACCTGCGACGCCCCAGGGCTGGATGAAGCAGCTGTGGAGCTTCCGCTTGGGGCCCTGTACAAGGATCACAGCCATAAATTGCATTAAAATGAATCAGAGACCTGTAAAGCTTTGGAAGCATGAACGGACCTTACACCCTTACACAATGTATAAGACACACAATGTACAAAAAGCACTTACTTTTGTGCGGTTTTGATGACAAGGTGAACAGTGAGGCCGTCCTTTATGCCGTGTTGAGTGAGCGTGTCGCCGTCTTTCAGAATTTTGCCAGCAAAGATCAAGACTAACTGGTCCTGCTTCGCCTTGAACCTTTTGGAGATTTCTTCTTTGAACTATAAATGAGGAAGAAATTAAATATAAGAAGAATTTTAAGTGCCCTCATCACCCGATGCTTTTTGTCCTGCACCAAAGCAAGGACTTGCTCAAAAAAATGCTGTTTATCGAGAGCACGTTGTCGAACTGTACGAACGTTCCCACAATCTCTTTTTTTTTCCTGCACAACAAAGATGTAAAGACGCATAATTAGGACAAGAAACTGCCCGTAAGTCCAACGCTGTCTCCCCGCAAACGAACACAAATAAACCGTGTTAACACTTTCAACTAAAGAATCATCTCGGAAGTTGAAACAAAAAAAATCCAAGCAGATTAACATTTAAACCAAATTCAATACATTTATCTAGTTTTTCACCACTCTGCTATTCCAGACCACTGCTACAAAAACAGCTGAGTCACATCCAGTTATGTAATAAAGTTCGTCAAACAGATAGACAAAATTAAAGGTGGAATAAAAGAGGATCAAATAAGAGCTTTTAATACAAAGATCCAGTCATTAGAACAAGCACGAGCGTCTGTTACAACATTCCTGCATCTTAAACAAACCAAGTTTAAGCAACAAAACGCAATTTATCACTTGAATTTAAATATAGTCTCATAAAAATATTAGTGGAATCTTCCAGCGGATATCCATCAACATGTAAAGCTCACATATATTTTTAAATATGAAATAACCGGACATAATAATCAACACAACCCTAGTGTGATGGAGTGAAATTACTGTTCCCAGCCTTGTGTTCATTTATTTCCCCCCAAAAACAACATCATGGCATTCTTTAATAATTTATTCTATTTTTAATGAATATCGCATCTTCTCCCTTACAAACAAGCATCAGTCCTGAAGTTGATGATAAACCACAGCGTACAGCTTTATCTCAGACTCATACAAAAGATCTGAAACTGGAGACTCCTTCCATAATGATTAAATAATTGTCACAATTTTTTTCCCATTTATAAATTAGTCCTAGATTATACAGTGCAACAGGTACAAGGCCTTACAAATTAGCCTTTACAATAGAAAAACTTGCTGTTACTATAGAAGAAAAACACCTTCCAAAAGCACAGTGATATGATGTGTTTTAACCAGTGTTTCTCAGCACTTCTCTCAATGTCTTGAGGAAATAAAAACACGACTTTGTATTTATTATATTGACTTATTATTCATTACAACTAACCCTCAATCCCTCACAATAATGTATTGGAGTTTTTCTCCAACTTGATGAAATACGACGATATTAATATCGACATTACCGAAACCGCGATATCGTGATTGTACCGTGGATACCGTATCGCTCCGTCGAGGATATGTAAATGTCTACATTTAGAAGGCATTTAAATTAAACCCGCTGTCTTTATTATTATTATTATTATTTTAAACAACATGATAAACTAAAAACAACCAAGTACAAAAAAAAATGCAAAAAAATTGAAAAAAAAAAAAAAAAAACCTAGAACCTTCTCTAAGCCGGCTAATGCTAGTCATTTACATTAGACAGCTTTTTACTAATAAACATTCACACTTTGACCTAACCATGTTAAGCCGACATATTAAACTATTTTATTATATCTTTATTCAAAGTAAAAAGAAAACGATATAATGATTAATTACTTAAAATCCTTCAAATATCTGCCCAACAATATTGCTAGCAAATAGGGTCAAATCCCAAACCGCTGCCTAATCCCTGCATTGAAGTGCACTACGTGTGCTGTTAAAGACAGAGCTCTACACCCTAACTAGTGTACTACGTGTTAAACACGGCGCCGTTTGGGATTTGGCCAAGGAATCTTCCCGTTCACCGCCGCCATAGCCGGTAACGTTTGGAGCCAAACTCACAGCGTCATCCTGAGTGTATAATAATAATAATTATTATTACTATTATTTATATTATATGCCGGTGGTGTAAATGTTGACGTATAAAAATACGAACACCACATATATCTATGAATATGGATTATGTGTGTAGTTTTCTGAAAGAAAACGCCGTGTTCAATTTATTGTCGTCGTAAAACCAGCTAACATGGCGAGCTAACTGATAGAAGCGGCCATTCACGGCGGACCAGCCGAGAGAAAAGCCCCGCCGAGCGGTCCGGGAAGGGACTCCGGCTTACCTGTGCCACCGAGGCGTCCTCCGAAATCGCAATTTCCTCCTTGTCCTTCGGTGTTTTGACCGTGACCATGATAACGGTTCCGCTAGTGGCGGCATTTTCCTCGGCGCTCCTGTCCGCGGCAGGATCCGTGCCACTGTTCTCCGCCATGTTTTTTTTTTTACTCCTCTTTTACTTCATTACATCACCAAACCGACAGGAAACGGAAAAGGAGTTGCGAGACGGCCGCGTTTAAACGAGCGTTGACGTCACAGCGACACCATGCGGCACAGGAGATGCGAACACTCTAATTTCTCTAAATACCAACACACAAAAAAAAGAAAGAGAGAAAGAAATAACAATAATTCTAAAAATTGTAACCCCTAACTGGTTAGCTCAGATTAATTTGGTTGACGTAAAGCTGTTGACTCTCTCCGGAGATGTGTGTGTGTGTGTGTGTGTGTGTGTGTGATTGAGTCGTGGGCTGCACCTTTCAAATCAAAACAAAACAAAACAAATCAAAACAAAACAAATCAGATTAAATCAAATCAAATCAAATCAAATGTGTCACATACACATACATACAAGGTACGATATGCAGTGAAATGCTTTTTACGACGGTCCGACATGAGGGAATAGGATGGGGAGAAAAATAACAAAGAAAAAGAAGGCAGATAAATAAAGTTTAAAATATATAAAGATATATATTTGAGAAAAAAAAAACTGTATATACAAGGTATGCTTATGACAGTAAACCTTCAACACCTTCACCCATCAGTGGTGTCCTACTGGAATCAATTCACCTCCTAACACCATCACTTTTACATCACAATTATAGAAACCTTTGATTTTTTTTTTTGTGCAAATTCTGTGGGAAAAGAAACACAAAAAGTAAAAATGATCATGAAAAAGCTTTCCAACTTTTTTGAACTGTTTTGGCCGACCTTTTCTCACAATGTCCAGCTGTTCTTCAAATTCTAAATCTCCTTGAAAGTGCCACCAAATCAAATCCTTTTCCTTTGTCACATGAATTTATTTGAGCTTGTGCGGTTTTCTGCAAATGCGATTTGCAAGCTTTGAATAGTGCTTTAAAGGTCGTGAAGATCATGAGTTTAAACTACCACTTCTGGGCCCCTGAGCAAGGCCCGTCACCTCATAGCTGCTCAGTTGTACGAATGAGATCAATGTAAGTCATTCTACATAAGTGTGTCTACCGAATGCTGTAAATGTACAATCTGATGTTACAACTGGATAGAAACTCCAACATACACAGACACTCATTGCAGTAGCGCACCAATATTAACTCTATAAAATTAGGAGAATAAACTACTGAGAAAAATTGTATGCATATCCGTGGACTCCACTCCATCTCTGAGCTCCATACACACACCATAGCCCCCTACACACTCTGTATTAACAGTAATGCTAATACACACGTTCACACCTACGGGGCAAATGTAATTTTTTATGCAGTTATAACTAAGTAGCGAGGAAACCTGGAGCCTACGTGGACACTCGGAGAACATGCTACACAGGCTACATGTTTATATCATTCTGCTTTTAAACAAACTGAAAACAATCACACAAGCATGACCTCTAATACATCTATTCAACGACTACTAGTTTTGGAGTATGAAATGTATTGCTGGGGCTGTTATTAGTTATTTAGCAAAAACTACCTGTAAAAAAAAAAAAAAAGAAATTACTATTAAACTTTTAAGCATTATATGAACAGGGGATTCCTGTGAGTTCAACGGTAAAATCATCAGTAAGGCGTAGATGGCGCTACTTTTCACCTGGAGCTAACAGATGTTTGTTTCAACTAACTATGAAGCTAACTGTGTGCTGTTTCTCGTCATAGAGGGTAGAAAGGAGAAGTGTATGTGTCCATATTAACAATGTAATACTCTCTGAAATGATAAAGAACTCCCAGCCACGTCCAACCTACAGTCTAAAACCAGGAGTTTTATCAAGACTTGCCCTCTCTGTAATCTTAAACACGTCACACAGCATCAAATGTCAAAGCATTATTAATTACCAGATTAAATATATAACATACACACACCCAATATCTTTTGTTTAAATCCTGTGAAATCAAACAGCAAGCACATTTAGTCTTCTGTTCTCAGCCAGACTGGTTCATCTCATCGAGTAAGTATGTTCTTTGACATTATAAATTAATTTTTTCAAAACAAACGAAAGTTATTGAAAATCTATGGAAAACGTTTCACGTGATAAGAATCAATCCAAAGAGAGTTAATAATTTGAGCTCTTCGTCACCTTGCTGTTACAAAAGTAAAAAATCATAGTGTTGAGGACAATGAATTTTTTTGTTTTGTTTAATTCAGGAACAATCATTCATAGTTACATTCCAGACATATATTATGAAGTAAAATAGCTACAAACGATGTAACGTTTTAATTATGTACTTTTCTAATTACAGGCAAAGATGAAGAAAACGAACGTCAAGCAAATCTGCATGTCTTTGCTCATTCTGTAAGTATGAAATTAGACACAAAAGCATGTTGTGCCATGTGAACTGAGAATTTCTAAAATAATATTTATTCCACTTTTTTTTAGTATTGCTTTATAACCTTTATCATTTCCTTCGTTTGAATCTGACTTCATTTCTGCTAAATCATTCTCCTGATTCATTTCGCAGTTTGCTTTAGGAAAACGCCCTTATGCACCTTATCAAATCTTTAATGTGTGTATATTGACATTGCAGTTAGCGTTAATGATAAGATGTAGCAAGGCAAGTACAGGCTGATACAATGATTATTCAGCTCACTAAGTAGAAACACATGGCATCCCTTCATGGCCAAAAATGTGAAATTTTAAAATATAAAATTTTTTGGCCCAGGTTTTTTGGGGGGCAGATCGAAAGCCTCAGTCCATCTTTCAACGATAATTCACAGCTCATCCTTCCAGAGAGTTACAATGTTGGCTGGATGCAAAACCTGGATGGAAACACTCTCCTGTCTGATATTACCATTCCTGGAACGCATGACACCATGGCACTTTATGGAGGACCTGCAGCTGAATGTCAGGCCTTGAACCTGGAGGACCAGCTGAAGGCAGGGATCCGCTACGTGGACCTCAGAGTTTACACTTTCGAAAACACTCTGTACCTCATGCATGGGATTGTTTACCAGCACTCGACATTCACCAAAGCTTTTGACACATTCAAGGCATTCCTTTCGATGTACCCAAGTGAAACGATTCTCGTCCGAGTCAAGCCCGATTTGTTTGATAAAAGCAAAGTACAGGAATTGGTTGAAAGTCTCATCCAGGGCGATAGCAACATCTGGGTGACGTCTAGTATACCACGACTGGACGAAGTCAGAGGCAAGATCGTGTTCGTACAGGAAGGCAGCTTTTTGCTTGGTGTACCTCTGTTGGAAACTGACACCAAGGGGGACTACAGGGTCATTCACATCAACGACAAGGAGAAAGAAATCTTACAGCACCTCAATCTAGCCATGGGTGAGTGCGGAGGAAATTCTATCATCCTCACCTATTCCAGCGGGACGGGAATCGGCACGTTTGAAGGGATGTTTCTAACACCTAAAAGGGTGGCGGAAAAGATCGACCCTTGGCTACATGATTATCTGAAAACGCTGCTTGCTGAGGGGTCTGAAATGTGTTTCGGGATCATAGCCATGGACTTTCCAGGTTTTGACCTCATTCAAACGGTCATCAAGTTTAATTACTAGTTTTGGCAGATTTGCTTCCAATTCTAATAAAATGTAATGGCTTTAATATTTTAATTGTTTTCACATTTCCACACAGAGCTGTGCCATTATCCTTTAATCTCTATAATGACTAATGAAGACATTTATTGCATACATTTAACACCCTTTCTCTATTAATCCTGTCGTACCTTAATCATGCGGCACTTACTGCAGTGTGTAATTATTGTTTCCGAAATGTTTATTTGTGATTGTCTTGCATTCTGAGAACTACAGCAATAAAAATGACTTTGCTGTTGCTTTTGTCTCTCGTTGTTATTTCTCCAGGAACTTTAAATCTAGCTCAAAGTCGCCAATGCGTGGCAAAGAAATGTAATGGTGTGCAGAGCTTAGAAAAAAAAACGATGAATAAAACATAAAAACAGACAATTATCATCATTAAATCAATTGAGCAAAATGAAAGTGTGTGTATGCAAATGACACTTTGTGTTCATTTCCAATTCCATTTTCTCCCCACTCATAATTACCCAGTGTTTTGATAGTGTGTTAGACTGGGTCTCATATGTGACTGTCAAATTTGTCAGAGGCTTTATGAAAATCATGAGACAAAGCAAAAAAAAATTAAGCAAGTTTCCCTTTTATTTAAGGCAGCCGGGATACAGGGGAAGATTTGTGTGCTTATGTCTCCATCTACAGGCGAGAAAGCAAAACTACTGGACATTGTATTTAAAAAAGAAAAAGAAAAAAATATATATATATATTGTTAAAATAGAAGCCATATTCAGACTTGCATGAAGAATGGATGGAAGTGTACCCTAAGATGTCAAAAGCTGACAAATATTATATTTGATACTATATTTAATTTAGTATAATACAGTATGGTGGCAAAAATATAAGTAATATAGTATTCATACAGAAAGATAAATAAAAAAATTATTATAATTTGGTTAAAAAGATCAGGACAACATGGTTCAGGCTAAGATTAAATGATTAAACCATTTAAAGAAAAACTTTTTTAATACCATGCTCATAATAAAAAAAAAAATTATTGACCACTGACTTAATTACTGATTATATATTCATTATTTATTAATCATCAGTTTTCCATGAATTATTTATTAATTCTACACAACAATTTAATCAATTTATGTCACTGAGGATGAACCTGCTTTAGAAAAAAAAACATTTCTTTTCACTAGTATCATTTACAATCCTGTAATCTACACTTTATTATATAATACATAATAGTGTTGTAATGGTGAAATTTAATATGATTTTTGAATAAGAATATTATCTGCACAAAAACCCATAGTAAACCTATTAGGTTTGGATTAACATAATGTGTACAAAACCTTTGACAACAAGTCAAGTGGACCAAGTCAAGAAGATCACAAAAACTCTAGTAATAATACACAGAGGATTTAAAGAAACCCCCATTCCACACTAGCATTTTATACCTTTTATTAAATTATCATGGGATACTGCTAGAAAATTATAGCAAGCGCAACTAAAAATTTAAATGGTGTGTGAAGGCAACATGCATTCATCTGGAAAGTCTCTTTTACAATAAACTCATAGTACATATGACATAGAGTGCCATCTTTCGTGAAGATAAGTTTAAGGAGCTGGAGTTCATGGAAGAATTAAACAGAAAAGCTGAATTAAATTTGGGTTAAAAAAAAAAGAATATTTTTAAAGCAATGTGTGCAAGTTTGCATTGTTGCTTGGGATCCCATTGTAATTTTCTATATATCTGCATGATTATGACCTAAAAAAACAAGTAAACCAATATTACATATTTGCTTTTAGGATCTGGTGTAATCAACTTGCGCAACTGCAATTAAACTTTCTGTTCAGTTAATTTTGAAGTGTTGTGCAACTGATTTTCTCAGAAGGCTTGCTTCAGGGTATTCCACACTATTTCTATTTTAATACTGTCAGCACTTTGGCGTGGCCTTGCAGCAGAGTTCAAGTTCAAGTTCAATTCATCTTTATAGTCATTTCTACTATATACAGTGCAGTACACAGTGAAACGAAATGCTTTCCTAGGACCATTGTGCTACAGTAAACAATAATAATAAACAAAAGTAACACAAATAACACAAAACTACACATAACTGTAAACTAAGAACACAAATCGCACATGTATAATATTTAGTGCAAAAAGAGGAGGGGTGGAGGAGAGTTGGATTCCTAAAAACATATTTTGAAACTGTCATGAAACATGGACATGTAGGAACATATCAGGGACAATAAGCTGTTTGTTCCAAGTTGCTATTGCATTCTAATGAACTAATATGCAAATGTAGATTTTGAACATACATTTTTATTATTATTAATTTTATTTAAATTATTGTTTTTATTATTATTAATTTCAAGTACTCAAATTTAAGACTGAGCAAGTAGAGAGAAAAAAAAAGAAAATAATTAATTTACAAAAAGAACACACATCATAGGATACTCTTTAAGTTACAGCGAACTCTGAAATCACAAAAAGACAGACCCAAGTAAACTGGCCGCAATACAGCTGTGCATTATCATCAACATCTGTGCATCAAACATCAATGCATCTGATGTGTGACCATATATTTCTTATTGTAGTCACCTGCAATGTTTCCTGTTTTTATTTTTGCCATTTTCTCACCGTTATGAGAGCAAAATACAGACGGAGGGTTTTGTAGGTAAACAGGCAGAGGGTTTGTAAGTAACACACAAGTTGAGACACTTGTAAGGACAGTTAGCATCAACTGCTTGATTTATTTCCATTGCTACTGTTATAACCCACAAAGTTCTGTGTGTCTGTACTTGGTTGTGTATTCCTTGTTTTTGTGTGCAGATCCAACTCCCAAGTTTTCCCTACCTTGATCCCTCCTCCACCTTGATGACTGGTGCTCCTATTTAAGGAAGATGAGGGAAAGCACGAGAAGGTGTTGTGGAAGTGGTGTTTTATTGTGGTGTTAGATGATCTCTTGTGCTTTGGGTTATTCAGTAAAATTCTCTGTTCTGGTTTTTGACTTGTGCCTTTATTATGTCTTCGAGCTTAGTTTTCCCTCTGTGATTTGTTAGCAGATATAATCTTCTGTATATATTTAACACTGTACATGTTCATTTACTTCAGTAGGGGCATACCTGCTTTTTCTTGTATTAGGGAGTTAGGGACACCTGCTGTATGTGTGTTGCTTTATTTTCAGTTAAGGAAGCACCAAATCAGACTATTTTGTTTATTACTTAGGCCTTGGCCCACCCTTGGCCCACCCTGAAGTCATGCAATAAATTAAGTGTACTTGTTTAACAATATTTGAACAATTTATTTGGTAAACCTTTTGTTTGTCTTGTTTCTGGTTGATTATAAAGCTATCAAAATTTCTTGAATCCTGAACTATTTACTTTGCACAGTCTTGGCTATTAGTTGTCAACCCTTTTTGTATAATTCTGGAATAGGCATCATTTTTCAGTTTTTACTTCCAGTTGTACTATTCCAGGTTAGAATGCTTACATTTCTATAAATATTTGGACTGGTAGTATACATGATTTAAAACACTGAAAAGTGAATAGAGACATGACTATGGCAAAATTGTTTTTGTTTGTTTTTGGCCAAAAAGCGCTTAACAGGAATGTATTGAGTCTATATTCATTCAACTGGAAAGTCTCTTCTACATCAACCTCAAAGTACAGATGACCTACAGTGCAATCATTAGTGAAGGTGAGTTATGGAGGTGGAATTAGTAAAAAAAAAATGAACATGTAAAATGTTCATAATTCAAAACACGATGCAAGAAAACCTGCATAATTGTGAAAACAGGATCTACACAGACATAAACAATCCTGACTTTTCTGTAGAAATCTGTGATCTTGCCTTAGCCAGTGCAGTTACTCCTGCAGTGAAATGTAATTAAAGTAAATATCTGAGCTGGGTTGAATTTATTTTCAAAGAACAATTTCTATTTCAAAAACTTTGGAGAGCAAAATGTAGTACATGGATGTCTTTTTTTATTCTGATGAATGACAAAGCATATGAATGAAACATTAGCAAACATTGTTTATCAACAGTTATGTAGAGTTTTTGTTAATCATAACAACAACACATGCTATTAATGACTTTTATAAACAATATTTTGATTAAATGTGATCCAAAAAACATATATACACTGCATACATATTCCCCTTGATTAAACATTTTCTTGGTAAATACATACATACATATAAGGAAGTCAAATATGTGATTTTACAGCTTACAGAGAATAAACAGCAAATAGCTACCATACCTACAGAATGATTGTATAGTGCTTACTGTTTGGACCAGAAAATTACAAGTTTGCCATTTGGTCTGATCAAATGTTCATTATTCCGAATGCATATAAATGTACACTGTTCCATGAGATCCAATGTAAAACTTGTCAGGGTTGAAATTGTTGGCTTCCTTAATTTTGTTTGATCTTCTGACAGTGTGTACAAGGCAGCCAGAAAACTTTCTGTGCAGAGATTCAGCCATGGACTGCACATCACTTTTCTCTTCCTCTATTTGATCTTTTATCTGATCTTTGTTCAGTGATTTGGGGTTTGCGGTGAAAGATACCAAGATTTTTATATTTTTATCACATGGACCAAAATCAAAATAATTTTTTTCTGAACCACTTACATGACATTGCTTTCTATGCAACATGTTACACAGTATTCCACACAATCCACAGTTCCGGAATTTAATTCCATCAGTATACACCCTAACTGACCAAGAGACCCAGTCATACTTCACGACAAGGTCATTCAGTATGGATTCAGCAAATTCAGAGTCTACTTGTCTATTACACACCTTGAGCTTCATCTCTACATCCTTCTTGGCATGTGTAGAAAAGTTGTCCACACATTCATTCACTGCCGCCTTCATTCGATTCTGCACTTCCTCCATGCGTGTTCCCCATTTGTTCACCATATCCTCTCTAACATTACCATTTTTTATTGCCGTGTAGCCAATCAGTGCTATGATCCCAAACACAAAGAGCTTCTTCAGTTGAGCACAGAATTTCTCCACCGCCCTCCTGCTCCACTGCTCAGTTCGCAAAATCTCATCCAGCATTGGTCTTACAGCATTGCTCTTCAATTTATTTCCAGTGATTTGGTCATATAAGTCAGTAAGGTTCTGTTCACCATTAGTATTCTCAAACATGGTGATGAATTGTGCTATATTTTGTGTTTTGTTTGTTTCAGCTGTAAACATTTTGTTATACATTTTATATTGGAACTTTAAATGTGCTTCATATTCAAAGTACTGGATGTTTAAAAATGATCGCATCTCCATGCGTTCCATCTTATCAAATTCATCATAGATCTGATTCAATATTTGTTGGACTTGTTGCATATGATGAAACAAACGCTCATCCTGTTCACTGTTTTGACCTTTAAAAAGCTTTGCGGATGCCAGTAATGAATACTTCAACAAGAGACTGATATTGCCAACATCTTTTGCCAATATCTCACATGTTTCCCCAAAGAACCTTGCTACCGCTTCAATCTCCTCCTGGTTGCTCAGAAACCATTTTTCCAAAGGAATCAAATAGGATTCGTCAAAAGAAGCCATATCTTATAGCTTTAAGGAAGACAAGTGCACTGTAACTGTAACACAGAAAAATAAAAATCATTTACAAACAGTCTCCCAGACAGATGATATCAGATAAATGGCAGAATATACAGTATGGCAGCTCAAAATTGTACACCATGGGTTATGCATGTAGGATTATCAATATTTTTATCCCAAGATATTTCATTATATAATAATATTATTAGAGAGTAAAGTGTTCATTTTGGGTAAACCAGATTTTAAGGGGAGTTTTTTTTTTTACTTGTGAAGTTGTATCAATTTGTCTTTGAAAAAACATTTCAATCAATTTTTGTACAATAACTGAACCAAATAATTAGTGTGAAAAACAATTGTATATATTATTTTTGTAAATAAATGTTATTCTATTCTATTCTATTCTATTCTATTCTATTCTATTCTATTCTATTCTATTCTATTCTATTCTATTCTATTCTATTCTATTCTATTCTATTCTATTCTATTCTATTCTATTCTATTCTATTCTATTCTATTCTATTCTATTCTATTCTATTCTATTCTATTCTATTCTATTCTATTCTATTGTAACATTGTTCTCTATAAAGTAACAAACAGCTGGAACCAAATTCCTTGTGTGTGTCAACACACTTGGCCAATAAACCTGATTCTGATTCTAATTCTATTCTATTCTATTCTATTCTATTCTATTCTATTCTATTCTATTCTACATTCATATATCTTGCATTGTCCCCAAAATCACCGTCTCTTTTTGTACAGTGCTTGAAAAACCTATTTGACATCTTTCTGATATCTTCTATTTTTGTTTAATTGTTGCACTTAATTGCATCAGATCTTTAAAAAAATACAATAAAACACAAAATAATTTTAAATTATTACTTTTTAAAGGAAAACAGTTATTAAAAAAAAGCTAGCTTAGTGAGAAACATTAATTGCCCCTAGTTATACAATCTAACAATAAACCACATTTCATAATTAGTTTTAATTAGATTAGATGCAATCAGAACTGTTTACTGAGAAGCGATGTGAAGTAGGCTAGACTTCTGTAACAAAATCAGTAAAAAACAACTATACAAAAATGCTAAGAAAGCAAGAAATAAAGCAAGCAAGCAAGACAAGCTAAGAAGAGAAAAAGGCTTACAGTTAGTTGGTATTATGTGAAGATGTGCCCTCTGTGGTACACCAGTGAAGTTCAGCTGTGCTGAAGATCTGCAGCCTACATGGCTTGATATGTATTTGTAGTCGCTGTCATTTGGAAGACAGCCAATATGGATGGTTGCCATCACCTGTGAGCTTTCCTTGGAACTTTAAGTGATGGGAAAACATTTTGCCACTTTCATTATTTTACAGGTTCTTCTGCTTACATAATTTTGTTTGTCTGTTTTGAAAAAGAGAGTGTTTTCCCATAGCAAAGAAAACAAATCCAGACTGTGAGAGTGAAGATAAAAATTCATTCGATAAAATCCAATTCAATGAAATTAAAGCAAAATTTTACAATATTTCAAGTTAGTTAAAGTCAGAAAGGTAAACAGTTTTCAACGGTATTGTGTGGGTTGAGTAAACAAAGATTTAATAGAGGATTTGATAAAATTCTTGACAAACGTATTGCTAGTCATGTCTACATTGGAATTATAACTCATAAAACCTTGATTTGAATGCTGGGCTTATTAACACCTGAATGACAAAAGATAACAAAAGTTTTTGAAAACACAGCCAAGCACTGTTATCCTATGCTACTAGTACCAGGGTTCCTTAAATAAAATATAAATCACTCACAGCCTAGACCAAATAAGAGAAGAGGATGAATGGAAAATCGCAATCAGCATCACAGATGTCCACATCAAATACTGTCATATTTTCAGCAGTGTTTGAGTGCTATCACTGATTTTGAAGGACATGGTGGGGAAAAATCCAGCACAACATATCAAACAGTATATCGGTTTTTATTATCAGTAAAGAAAATATATTAATTTCATAGTCTTCGATAGTGACAAGCATGGGCAGGTTAAAAAAACAAGGTGCCTTTCATAACAGTGTCCTTGGTGTGGGAAATAGCCTCAGGCCTTTTCTAGTGTACATTGGCATTGTTTGCAGTTTTGGGATAAGTTTCTTGAGAATCTGTGGGGAAAAAAAGTCTGGGAAATTTTGTGAAAAAATCCCTGTCACTCCCCCCACAACTCCGAGTTACCAAAGACAAGTGTTACTGTCCCTTTGTTCTCTTTGTTCTGATCCATTCCGACACCCTTTCTCTGGATGCAGTGTTTTTTAATTGGAGACCACTCTGTGTAGCTGGGGAAGTTACACACAGTAAACCTCAACAAAAGTGGAACTGTAATGAATAGACATTCTGTGCCACCCAGATGAGGATAGGTTCCTTTTTAAATCATGCCAGCTCAGACTAATTTTTCTTTTCCACAGCCACCACTGGCTTATTCATTAGGGATATACTTACAATTATAAAGAAAAACTTATATTAAACATACATTCTTTTATACAACCTTTTTAACCTTTTAAGCTGCATTGAGACAATGATCATTGTTAAAAGGATTATTATTTGGATTATGGCTTTGTGACCCTTTCCAGAATGATACATGTCAATACTTTGTTTCTTATCTTTTCTTGAATTTCTTTAGATAGCGGCATGAGGTGTTGCAGTTCAAGATCTTTTAGCGTGCTTCATACTGGTTTTACCTGGGTGTGTTTGTGTGTGTGTTTGTGTGTGTGTGTGTGTGTGTGTGTGTGTGTTGGGCGGACATGGGCAATTATGTTTTTTACACAAACATTCAAATCCACAATGTAAAATTGCTTTTTTATATTCCATTTTTTTACACAACCTATTTTAAGAAGACAGAGGATCATAGGGTGGTGTGTGTGTGTGTGTGTGTGTGTGTGTGTGTGTGTGTGTGTGTGTGTGTGTGTGTGTGTGTGTGTGTGTGTGTGTGTGTGTTGGGTGGACATGGGCAATAATTTTTTTTACACAAAGGGTCATTCACATCCACAATGTAAAATAGCTTTTTTATATTACATTTTTTTAACACAACGTATTTTAATAAGACAGAGGATCATAGGGTGACGTATAAGAGTGGAGGAAGGTGCAAACAGGTGGACTATGTCCTATGTAGGAGATGCAACCTGAACGAGATTGGAGACTGTAAGGTGTTGCAGGGGACAGTGTAGCTAGACAGCATCAGATGGTGGTCTGTAGGATGGTTTTGGAGGTGAAGAAGAGGGGGAGGAGAGTGAAAACTAAAAGAAGAATAAGATGGTGAAAACTGAAGGAGGAAGACTGTAGTGGGAGATTCAGGGAAGAGGTCAGACAGAGGCGTTGAAGAGGTGCTGGATGAATGGGGAACTACTGCAGAAGTGATAAGGAAGAGAGAAAGCAGGAGGAGGAAGACTGTAGTGGGAGATTCAGGGAAGAGGTCAGACAGAGGCGTTGAAGAGGTGCTGGATGAATGGGGAACTACTGCAGAAGTGATAAGGAAGAGAGAAAGCAAGGTACTTGGTGTGACATCTGGAAATAGAAAGGAAGACAAAGAGACGTGGTGGTGGATGAGAAATTGCAGGACAGCATAAGGAGTAAAGGGATCGACAGATTGATTAGAAAAGTAGGCAGGAGTACAAGGAGATGTGGCAGCAGATAAAGAGGGATGTGGCAAAAGCCAAGGAAAAGGCATATGAAGAGCTGTATGGGAAGTTGGACACTAAGGACAGAGAAAAGAATTTATACCGATTGGAAGCCAGGCTCAGAAAAGAGGTGACCATCTGTGAGCAACAGTATGGTTTCATGCCGAGGAAAAGCACCACAGACGCATTATTTGCTTTGAGAATGTTGATGGAGAAGTATACAGAAGGTCAGAAGAAGTTGCATTGTGTGTTTGTGGATTTAGAGAAAGCATACAACAGGGTGGAGAGAGGAGTTGTGGTATTGTATGAGGAAGTCTGATGTGTCAGAGAAGTATGTAAGGGTGGTGCAGGACATATATGAGGACAGTGTGACAGCAGTGAAGTGTTCAGTAGGAACGACAGACTGGTTTAAGGTGGAAGATGGACTGCATCAAGGGTTGGCTCTAAACCCTTTCCTGTTTACAGTGGTGATGGACAGGTTGACAGACGAGGTCAGACAGGAGTCTCCATGGACTATGATGTTTGTGGATAATATTATGATTTGTGTTGTGAGTAGGGAGCAGGTTGAGAAGAGCCTGGAGAGGTGGAGGTACGCGCTGGAGAGAAGGGGAATGAAAGTCAGTAGGAGTAAGACAGAGTACATGTGTGTGAATGAGAGGGAGGGCAGTGGAGGGGTGCGGTTGCATCGAGAAGAGGTGGAGAAGTTGGAGGAGTTTAGGTACCTGGGGTCAACAGTGCAGAGTAATGGAGAGTGTGTTAGAGAAGTGAAGAAAAGAGTGCAGGCAGGGTGGAGTGGGTCCAGAAGAGTGACAGCAGGAGTGCTTTGTGATAGAAGAGTATCTGCAAGAGAGAAAGGGAAAGTTTATAGGACTGTGGTTAAACCTGAGATGTTGTATGGTTTAGAGACAGTGGCATCGAGTAAAAGACAGGAGGTGGAGCTGGAGGTAGCAGAGCTGAAGATGTTGAGATTTTCGTTGAAAGTGACGACAATGGGCAGATTTAGAAATGAGTTTATTAGAGGGACTGTGCATGTAGGATGTTTTGGAGACAAGGTTTGGGGAGGCGAGATTGAGATGGTTTGGACATGTGCAGAGGAGGGACATGGGGTATATCAGTAGGAGAATGATGAGGATGAAGCCACCAGGAAGGAGGAAAAGAGGAAGAACAAGTAGGCGGTTTATGAATGTGGTGAGGGAAGACATGCAGGTAGTTGGTTTAAAAGAGGCAGAGGACTGGGGGTATGGGGACGGATGATCCGCTGTGGCGACCCCTAATGGGAGAAGCCGAAAGAAGAAGAAGTTCCTAGTAAAACCTGCAGAGGTCAGTATCAGACCGATGGAAAACAAATGAATTCGCATATTCCTTTGTTTTGCAGTAACTGAAAGTCAGCGTGAACTTCACAATGACTTCTAAATTTTATAAAAATTTTAGGGCATCATAATGAAGGCTCATAGTCAATACATCTAAAACTTAAATGTATTATTTTTTAAGACAAATATTGAAGTGTATAAAAAGTTTAGAATTGACAAAAAAAAAAAGTAATAGAAACAATACCTCTTTAACCATTAATAATTAAAACAGTGATTCTTTATTCTGTACATGATAGTTATAAATGTTTTAGGTATTTTTGGGATTTCTTAATCTATTTTTTTCCTTTACATTTTTGTTAGTTTAGAACGCTGTCTGCATGTTTACTGTTATATGCAAAGATTTGGCGCCCCAGGCCAGTAAAAAAATAAATAATGAAGCTGTGAAATTCCATATAATTCCATATAAACATTTTCCAAAACTTCAATATTTTTCAGTTAGAATGCCTTGCAGAGAACCTAACACAAATGTTAATAGGATTAGCATTATACCACTCATGATCTCTCTGTAAAGACCAGATATTCTTGAAATCCTTCTTGTAAGATGTGACTTTATCTGGATCATTCTCAACCCAGTCCACCTGTGTTGCTACTGTGCTGGTGCTTGATGTACACACCAATTTTGCAAATTTCTTTCTGGCTTAAAAGACATATCAGTACAGCCATGCTTTGAATCTCGGGAAGAGTTTGACGAGAACAGTGGAGATTATTATAACAGTAAAGGGGGCTAAATCTAAAAAGAACCATTTAAAACTCACTCATGAGTGTGAAGTACATAGATTAACACACATTTGGGCATTTGATGCACATTGACAGTAGACACTTAGTCTAGCACTGGTCATCACTAGACTAAACTTCTGCACATGTACTTTTTTGTGAGAAGTCAATAAGAGGAATAGGTCAGTTTGCCCTTTTGGGTTGTTTTTTGGATTCCGATATGAGTGGCTGGTTGGGTCTAAATCTTGTTGCTCTGCACATATCCTACAAAACACCCACAGAGAAAGGCTTCAGACATGTCCATAGTGTGTAAGTGAGATTATTATGTACTTAGTCGTTAGCCATAAGCGCGTATGTTATGTGAACTTGTATTTATTAAAGCTTTACTCCTTTGATTATATCTATTGTAGCGTGGCAGGTCGATAAGCTCATGGAGACATGCACATGCTTCATTATTTCATTTTGAGCCAAACTGCTTCAATTTTTTTTTTTTAAACAGGGAAAAATACAGGAAGGGGAATTATTTTTTCCATATAAAGAAAAGCACAGATTTTATATTTTTTCTTAATTTCAAAACATAATAAACTAAGACTCAATAATATAAAAATCTTTTATTGTATTTGGCATTACCAGTACTCACTACACTCCAGGCCAGTAATTCTTGCATCTTGTTCAAAGCCTCAATGGTCTTTTGACCTCATACTGCATTACAGTTTAACACACAAAGTATAGCAGTGTCTGCACTCTTCTGCATTTATGAGCATCCATCATGGCCAATTAATGTTTTTTTGTTTGTGGTATGAATGGGCTTGTTGGGTCTAACATTTTGATCAGTAAATGATCTTCTGAAGAAACTAAAAGGAAAGGGAAATGCAATTGGAATGCTTTGTTAAAACATATGCAGGTTTTAGCAGGATTACACATAAAGCATTCATGTACCAGTCTGCATGGAGGTTTAGTTAGATTTTAGGCAACTAATGTGATAATACACTCTGCATAAAACTGTGTAGATGAAATAAGAATCACAAGTTCATGTCAGAAAATTGTGTTGATTAACAACTTAAAAATAGTAAATAAACATGGATTATTAAGCACTGATTGGGGGCTATATAGGTAAGCTTCTGCAAAATTATTTTAAGATCAGTCATATTGCTGCCTCCCTTCACATTGCAAATGTTTTTTTTTACAGGTGTATAAAAATGCCATAAAGGAAAAATGCTTTAAAAAATGGAAGTGCTAATAGTTTATTTTTTATCAATTAACAAATTGAAAATAAATGAACAGAAGACAAATCCAAATCTAACCAATATTTTGATAAAAAATATATCCAGATTTACTCTGAATTCAGCAGCAGTATTAGATGTTTACCAGCATATAATATTTTGCATAATCTGCTTAAAGAGAATATAAAGTTTTAAACTAAAAACAAAAAAAGGTAATATAAACAATATCTCTTTAACCATTAATATTGAAATCAGTGATTCTTTATTCTGGCATCACACCTACTCGATACACTCAAGTCTAGCACTCTTTTGCCCTTTGGCAATGGTTTTTGGTTTATAGTATTCAAGGACTTGTTGGAACTAAACAATAATAGACCTTCCATAGAAATTTGAAGAAAAAAAGTAATTTCTAAATGACTGTATTACATGCCATAGTGAAAATGATGCCTTGAAGCTACTGATTCTTGAATGCTATGGTGAAACATATGCAGGTCTCAGCAGGTTTATCTACCTACTGTACCACACCAAACTTGTCAGTGTGCAAAGTAGCAAAGCTGCTGATCTGAACTGGCACATAGTGTAGGTGATTTAGGCTTTAGCCTCGGGTGTACAATGACCAATACTACACTTCATATTGAGCAAAATAAATTGTGGAGGAACGGGAATTGGCATGTGAATACACTGTATTTATTAGGAATGGCATCATAAGTGAATTCGCTCAACAATTTTGATGTTTATCTCTTCCTTTTCTCCTGCCTTTCTTCTTACCTTTTAAACTAATTTCTAGAGTCTGGTATATAAATCTGTTATTGTACCAGTTTACCATTTGACCAGCGTGAAAAGAAACTAGTGAAGGAAAAAGCGTGTGAATCTAGAAAAAGGGCTTGTAAAATTACACAAAATACAGGTCTGACCTGTGGCAGCCTGAAGCCCTGAAAATCACTTATTTTACTTGCAAATCGCATCTTATTTATAAAACTAATACTACTGCCATCTGAGAAAGAGTAAATTATAAACCATTTCATTGCATACAGTTTGTTGCATTTTGTTATTTGTAAGATCCTGTTTATTATATTGCTTGTATTATATTGTCAAGACTTGTCATATCATTATATTAAAATGTTTGAGATTCCATGGCAGGACTTCTTCCAGACTGAAGTTTAAGATTCTTTGTTTTTCAAAGTGTTTCATAAGATACCGTTTTTGCATTACAGCCTGCAGGAATTATTTGGAATCCTGATGAAGTTTATCCAAGCTTTACTTCATGTTGACTCCCTCCCTCTAGCCCAAGGCAATAAATACAAACCCACTGGTTAAAGTTATGTCACTCCCTCAGACTTCCAATATAAAGCACAGAGGCAGTGGAACTGCAGCACCATTAGGAAGTGAACACATAAAGCAGGTAAGATACCCAGCTTGGAACTATTTTCCTTTTTACTAAAATGTTAATTAATATAGTTAGTATGCATCGTGCAGTCATTTTGCTGTTTAAAAGGGGTGAGAGGTTCCACTTTTTCGTTTTAACCAGTTTAGCCTGACAATGGACAGTTTCTGTACTGTGTGAAATATTTTCCAAAAATCTTTTGGCTTAAAATGTTTTTGATTATTTATTATTATCATTATTATTATTATTATTATTATTATTATTATTATTATTATTATTATTATTATTATTGCTGTTGTTGTTATTATTATTTTACAATAATAATAAAATATATTTAAAAATCCACCTTTTGAAGATAGATATATGTATTGTTGTTTGGTCCTTTAATTAATTTTCCCTTCCTTTTGCAGAGAAATAAAGGCAACCTAAGACTAGCTCGTGGAAAATACAATCCATGGCATCCATAAAAGATAAAATCTCTGGTGTACTGAAAGAAAAGCTTCAGATAAAAGATAACATTGAGAAAATGCAGCAGCAGGAGATTTCCCAACTGGAAGGCATCCATGAGAAGGTTAAAAATACGTGTGAAAAGATAGCTTTTAACGAGATGGAAATAAAATATAGTGAGTTTAAGCGTAACGTTGAGTTCCTGTTCAACGAATTCAACCGCATGATAAAGAAAGTCACGGAGGACCCAGAACATGCTAAGCAACACAAGGAGGAATTCATGAAAACGTATAACAAAAAAACAAACACCATGTATTTGGATGAGTTCTACACTGCCATTATGGAGGAGTCCAGTTGCTTTGGGAGCAAAATGATGACAGTTTATATGGATTACTACAATAAATCAAGGGTGTGTATGGAGGAACGATGCAAATATCTGGACCGTCTCATCTGCAAAGGCATCATAGTAGAGATGGCCAAGAGTGCAATAAATAAAGAGGAGGAAATGAATGAGTGGGAAAATAAGTTCCAAGAAATTCAAGCCAAGATGCAAAAAACCCTGAATGAGTGTAAAAAATGAGCAGTGTTTTTAAATTCACTGAGAGTTTGTGTAACCAATACTTTATGTTCTGCTGATTTAAAATGGAGATAATGTTAAACAAAATGTAGTGCTTTTATGTATGTAATGAGCATCAAGGACACAATTTGTGTTCGTGTTTTTTTTATTTGCTTTTAAAGAAGTTAAAAATCTGAAAGAACTTTATACATATAAAGGTTCTGCTGAATATATAGCAAAACTAGATATTTTTCACCAAAATATTTAATGTTGCTTTGCAGAATGTTAAATGTTTTAGGTTTATTTGGTATATCTTTATCTATTTTCCTTTCTTTTACATTTTTGTTAGCTCATAATGCTATTTGCATGAGTACTGTTATATGCAAAAAGATTTGGTGCCCGAGGCCAAATATGTTTTAAAAAAAACAATAAACTAAGTAAACAAAATGTGAAGCTAACTGTTTTTTTTTTTATATCTATCTATTTATAATTGCTGAAATAAGATAAATAAAAAAAATTCCATATAATTAAATATAATAATTTTACCCCAACACGGCCCCACCCTGCCCCGCCTCGCTCTGCCCCGCCCCAGCCCATTTTAGCTTTTCAGTCTCACCTAAACCATTAAGCAGAAACAAAATTATAAATATATAGTGAATTGTAAAAAAGCGGTCTATGAGCTGGGCTGGAAAACAAGAAAACACACACACAAGACAAGACCAAAAGTTGACAATAAGACAGAAAAAAAATCCCCAACAGAACATAAGTAAGGAAGCTACTTAGTGATGGCACAGAACAGGTGTGCTGTGTGAAGCCATGTGACATGTGGGCTAATTGGTAATGTAATTATAGACTGAAATTCTGACAGTTGCAAAAAAATATAAACATTTATCATATATTGGTATATACTGCACTTGCTCGAGAAGAACATGTCCAAAAAGGTAAACTTGTTCAGCTTCCAAAAGAACTCAGCATTACATGATAGTGGATGCAGTTTTTCCGGGGCATGAAGTTCAATTTCAGACTTGGGATCAAAATTCTGAATCAAATATGTATCGCTGGGTCTTTAAAAGGATTGTGAGCCTGAAACTAAAATGTTTACGTCTGTCACAGCTTGCAGACGAATGTTACGCAAAAGCTGCACGTGCGAAACAACCATGCATAAAGCTGTATCTTTCTTTTTGAAATCTGATGAAACTAAAAGCTCTTCGGCGATATAAAAGATGCAATACTACACTATGGGTACTTAAGATTAACATGACAATAAAAGCCACTTGACTTGACTTGACTTGACTTGACTTGACTTGACTTGATGAGATTGGAGTGTTATGTCCCCATCTTGATCAAAATCTTGATAGCCTTTTGACCTCATATATCATAGGTGATATAAGCAGTTGCTTAGGGTGCACAATGACCAAAGTTAACTGGAGGGCAAGAGGGTTTTTTTGAAAGTCATTTTACCAAACACAAAGTATAGCAGTGTCTGCACTCTTCTGTATTTATGAACATTCATCATTTTTTATTTAAAGCCATGAATTGCTATTACAACATTGGAATTAAAACTTACAAACTCCTCAGTTGCTCCACTTCCAATTTTTTTTCCAACTTAAATTTTTTGCCTCTGCAGATTTTCCAATCATTGTTTTTGGTGGATGGACAGGTGGATGGACAGGTGGATGTTTAGTGCCCTGTTCGATAACACAAATGATAATAGGATTAGCATTATACCACTCATGATCTCTCTGTAAAGTAATGACATTATCTGGATTATTCTCAACCCAGTCCACCTAAGTTTTGCTACTGTGCTGGTGCTTGATGCAATTCTCATAAGTGGCTAAGGTTTTGTTGATCTTACTGATGTAACTCTTTGCTCTTTAGCTTATCAGGCATGTGTACAGCTTTTTGACTGTCCAAATGGCTTTTTCACTAGAACAACTGAGATTGTTATATATTAAATATATTGAAAAAAAAAACAATTATGAACATTTACTGTGTATGTTGGATGTTTCATTCAAACAATTTCTCAAAGCAAGCTCCATGAGCATTCAGTTTTCCAAAGTTAAACTGGAATAACCCGTGTTCAGCACAGAGCACGGACTTGAATACATTTGACCACCTTTGGTATGAAACCCAGGTATGAATGGGACATTTAAAAATCACCCATGAGTGTATTGGTCAGATATCCACTAACATTTTGCCTGTGCATTTCTGTGTAAGAAGTCAATAAGAGGAATAGGTTTGTTTTGCCTTTTGGGCATGTTTTTTGGCTTGTGGTATGAATGGGATTGTTGGGTCCAATATTTCTTTCAGTAAATGATCTTCTGAAGAAACTAAAAGGAAAGGGAAATGCCATTTGAATGCTATTTTCAAACATATGCAGGTCTCAGCAGGTTGCAGGTGTTATGTACTTAGTTCTTATTCATAAGCACATATGTTATGTGGACTTGTATTTATTGAAGCGTGGAAGGTCGCTAAGCCCTTGAAGACATGCACACGCTTGATTATTTCAATTTTTGGAGCCAAACTGCTTCAAGGCATTGTTTTTAAACAGGGAAAAATACAGGAATACAGGAAGGGGGAAAAACAGTTTCCAAATAATAAAAAGCACTGATTTAATATTTTCCTTAACTTCAAAACACAAGTAACCAAGACTATGATATAAAAAGCTTTCATTGTATTTGGCATTACCAGTATTCACTACACTCCAGGCCAGTAATTCTTGCATCTTGTTCAAAGCCTTGATGGTCTTTTGACCTCATACTGCATTACAGGTCAGTTTAACACACAAAGTATAGCAGTGTCTTCACTCTTCTGCATTTATGAGCATCCATCATGGCCAATTACTGTTTGATTTCTAGCCACATATGGCTATTACATCTGAACATTCCTTAGTTGTTACACTTATTAAAATCTTTTGGTTAAAATGCATTTTCACAAATACACAGATTTCACAAATGCTCCTGTAGCTAAATAGACAAATCAGTACAGCCAAACGCCAAATCTAGTAAAAAGTTTTCCTAAAACAGTAGAGATTATTATAACAGTAAAGGGGGGATAAATCTGGAAAGGGACATTTCAAAAATCACCCATACACGTGATGGTCAGATATCCACAAACATTTGACATTTAAAGCACATTTTATAGTAGACACTGAGTCTAGCACTGGCCATCACCAGACTAAACTACTGCCTGTGTATTATTTGTGAAATGACAATAAGAGGAATAGGTTTGTTTTGCCCTTTGGCCATGTTTTTTGGTTTTGTGATATGAATGGGCTTGTTGGGTCTAATATTTCTTCCAGTAAATGATCTTCTGAAGAAACTAAAAGGAAAGTAAAATGCCATTTGAATGCTATGTTAAAACATATGCAGGTCTCAGCAGGTTTATCCACCTACCACACCAACCTTGGAACATAGTATAGGTTTTATAAGCAGTTGCTTAGGGTGCACAATGACCAATATGCAACAGATGAGAGGGTTTTTTTGGGAAGAAATTAATTAGTCATGGAGTTTACACCAATAATTAGTTAAACTGCCATCTGAAAAAGACAAAATTATAATCCCATTTCATTGTGTACAGTTTTACCCATTGCATTGTGTTATTTGTAAGCTCCTGTTTGTTATAATGTTGTGTTATAGCAGCTGTAAACTTTTTTATTATTGTTTGTCTTACAAAAGCCCAAAACCTGTAATTTGTTAAAACTTGTCATATCAAACAGTTGTGAAAAAACAGTTACCCAGGACTACTCCCTCACTGATGTTTGGGGCTTTTCTATTTTTTTCAGTGTTTCATAAGATACCATTTTTGCATTATAGCCTGTAGGAATTATTCGGAATCCTGATGAAGTTTATCCAAGCTTTAGTTCATGTTGACTCCCTCCCTCTAGCCCAAGGCAATAAATACAAACCCACTGGTTTGAGTTTAGTCACTCCCTCAGACTTCCAATATAAAGTACAGAGGCAGTGGAACTGCAGCACCATTAGGAAGTGAACACATAAAGCAGGTAAGATACCCAGCTTGGGACTATTTTCCTTTTCACTAAAATTTTCATTAATATAGTTAGTATGCCTCATGTTTAGTCATTTTGCAGTATGAAAGGGTTTAGAGGTTCCACTATGTGGTTGTAAAAATGTTTTTTAGCCTGACAATGGACAAATAAACACATTTACAGATTTTGATTTACAATGTGTACAAATGTATTCTATGTGAATATCAAATTTAATTTACTAATTTTAAAAAAGAGAGATGTTTTGGCTTTAGTAATGTTTACGCTTTAATTTTACACCTGAAAACCAAAACATAATGACAAAAGCATTAATTGTGCAGTTCTTGTTTGGTCTTTTTTTATTGTTCACTTAATTACAGGTAACCAGCGAGCTTGAGAAAAATTGCATCCATGGCATCCATGGCATCCATCGCATCCATAAGAGATAAAATCTTAAGTGTACTGAATGACGAGCTTGAAGTGAAAGACAACGACAAAGATCTGCTACAGCAGAAAAATGTATCAGTGGTACCCAATGCATCCATGAGTGCTAAAATCATTTGTTCACTAAAAGATGAATTCCCATTGCTGTATACAGTGAACAAGTACCTTATGATAGACATTGACAAAGTGCAGATGCAGCAGATTCTTTCTACTCCGGAGGGCATGCCTGAGAAGATTAAAGAGTCGATTGACCAGATCCATTTTACTGATCCAAAGTATAACGATGTTGTGCAGAACATTATCTCTCAGTACGAAGCCTTCAACAACATGATGATGGAAATCAAGATGGACCCACAAAATGCTATGCAACACAAGGAGAACTTCAAGAACAACTATAAGAAACAAAACAGCAGCCAGCAGTTGACAACTTTTATTGAAGACATCAAGAGAGAGCCCTCTGAACTGCTAAAAGATTATATGAAAACAAATACAAGTGTCCAAATGGAGGATATGTTTAAATATCTGGAACTTCTTATCTACAGGGGCATTGTAGTAGAGATGGCCATCATTGCAGTACTTCATGAACTGGAGTTCATGGAGGAGTGTGGCGAAAAATTTAACAAAATTAAAACCAAGTTTCAGGATACTCTGGACATGTGTAAATAAAAATGTACAGTGATGCCAAATTTACTGACAGTTTGTTAAACCATAGCTGTCAAATTTTCCACTGATTTATAATAATGATATTTCTGATCTTCTGATTTCTGATGATTTTGATATAATAATAAAATTCTGAGCTTTCAGTAATATAATGGGCAACAAGGACACAACTCTTTTATCTTTTTCTCTTTTGTTTCTATGCTGTTATGGTGGACGTATCTTATAACATTTGTGAATTTTATGGAGAATTTTATTTACGTTGAATGAACAATGAATCTGTTTTATTAGCAACTCATTTGATTAAAAATATTATTCCAGATCAAATCATCTACTGTTACTTGTGATTAATTGACTTGTGATGTTTCAACCTGAAATTTATTAGGATTATATCTGGAATTTACATGAAATTTGTATTTTGTTTTGCCATTTTGTAATCCTGTTTTCCTGAGTATTGTTATATGCAAAGATATGGGCGCTCTCTTAAGTGATGCAAAGACACACAATAGCTGATGCAGATACAAGTGCTGTGTAAGATCTTCAGCTTCTGACACACCCCAAGCCAAATTATATTATTTCATATAAAATATTTTAACACCGTTTCAGTCTTAGACATTTATTAATAGGGGCTGGGGTGTATTATTTTAGGTAACAGGCTAAAATTTCCTGAATACACACATGGAATAAAATGATGTCCTAAAACAAAACAGACACACAATGCTTTGACGATTCTGATTGGACTATGTGAATCCTTAGTTGGGGACACCCCTACTGACTAAATAAAGTTACATTTCTTAAGCTTACAGTCGTCTAATTTGTCTAATTTGGTTAAAAAATGTAAATATAAAACCATCAGCCACAGACTTTGCTAAAACCTTATTTTTCTGAATAGCTATTCAGGCAGCAACTGAAATCGCTATTTCTGATTCGGATTGTATTGTTACAAAAATACATAAATGGCGCCCTCTGGTGGGGAAAAACTGTAAACGCATATAGGTTTAGATGAAATCCGTGATGAACGCATAAAAATAACTGTCAAATACTGCCACACAATATAATCATTTGACCCATATTACAATAACACCCTACTTCCACCTTAGAAATACTGCTAAGCTAAGAAACATGTTATTTATATCTGATACAGAAATGCTAGTTCATGCCCCAGAATGGACTTTTTGTAATGCATTACTAGGTGGTTGTGCTGCATCATTAATGAACAATTAACAGTTAGTTCAGAAAAAGTTCTCACAAAGTCAAAAAAAACTACAAGCTAATAATACTTACTTACAAGGCCTTAAATTGATTAGCTCCAATGAATCTCTCCAGTCTTCTAAATGCTACAGTCCATCATGCTCATTAAAATCTCTAATACCGTAGTTCTTAGATTAACAAAGTCCACTAAAGATGGTAGACCATTCTCACATTTAGCTCCTAAACTTTGAAACAGCCTTCCTGACAGTGTTCAATGCTCAGAGACACTCACCCAGATTAAAGATGTATCTTTTTATCCAGGCCTACACATAACAGGTCATAACCTTGTGCTCCAGAACATCTGATCAAATGCACATTATCATCTTGTGCTTGTTTATATTATGAACAGCAGCTACACTAATTCCTCTTCACTGCTTCTCTTTCTCTACCCATCTCGAGGCATCCAGAGATTGGACCAGCTCCTCGTGAAGTAAGAAGATGCCGACCCTGCGAGGATCCCGAGCCATCTAGAGATGTAACAGTGCCAGTTGATTATCACTTCATGAAGATTTTAGACATTTAACTTTGATAATAAACAATCTCTCTCAACCTCTCTCAAACAACATCAGTATTCTTAAAATAACATTATACATGCTGTTTCTCCATCATTAAACTTTTAAAGGCTCTGCCATAGATGAATTGGTGTTGAATCTAAAATGTATTCAGATGTTAAACTAACTTATTGCTCAGGAGCACCTGGTTCCACAATTTTATCTGACTGTCGAAGACTGTAGAAAGGACATTACTCATAATTACAAACTCCAGTGCTCATGATGTTTCTCTCTCCAGTGTTTATATTGTTTTTTATCATTTATATTCACACTTTTGATGTCACCCAAATTAGAATGGATCCCCTTTTTCACCTGGTTCTTCTCAAGTATTTTTCATTATTCCATCTAAGGCAGTTTTTCTTTGTAACACTCGCCCCCGGCTTGGTCATCGAGAATAAATACACATAGTCCACTTACATTAACATTTTTGTTCGATAATTGTAACATTCTGTAAAGCTTCCTTGAGGCAATGTCCATTGTGAAAAGAGCTGGAGAAGAAAACTTGAATCGAATGTAATTTGAACGCATGACTTTTCAATCAGATGTCCAACACCAATATTATTTTTATTAATTATTTTTATTAATTTACAAAAAAATTACATCATGCAGCCACTAGAGGGACTCAAAGACAATTTTTTTCTGATCTCACACTTCAGTTCTTTGCTTACAAAACGCTTAATTAGAGACTTATTGGCTAAATGATGAGAGCCTTCTCACATATAAGACCGAGTATCTTCTACTTATTATTATATTTTTTTCGATGTAAAAAAGTTACTTCAGTTGTGAAATTTTATCAAAGTAAATACATGAGCTGGGTTAATCTTATTTTCCTATTTTTCAGACTTTGAAGAGAAAAATGCATTGCCCTTTAATTTTGCTGAATTACATGAAAGCATATAAATGAGACAGTATGGGTTAACCAACAACAGTTAAACAGTGATTTGGAGTTTACAGAGAAAAACGGCAAGATTTTAATGGTTTTATTGCATGGACACCAAATAAAATAATTAGCTTCTGTACCACACAGCAATTGATAGTTCAGGAGTTCAGTATCGTAGATCAGTATACACCTGAACTGCCAAAAGATCTTCATTCACTTTCACCCACTGCTGCCTTCATGAGCTTCTCCACGTCCTCCATGCGGGCTTGCCATTTCTTCACCATATCCTCTCCAACATCACCTTTCTTTATTGCCGTGTAGCCAATCAGTGCTATGATCCCAAACACAAAAAGCTTCTTCAGGTAAGCACAGAATTCCACCACCACCCTCCTGCTCGGGTGCTCAGTTTGCACAATCTCATCCAGCATTGCTCTTCCAGACATGTTATTTCCAGTGATCTGGTCATATAATCCATTAAGGTTCTGTTCATCATCAGCGTTCTCAAACATCATGACGAATTCTTTTATCTTTAACTTTTTGTTGGATTCAGCTGTAAAAATTTTCATAAACATTTTGTATTGAAACTTTATTTGTGCTTCATACTTAAACATCTGGATGTTCAGTGATGATCTCATCGTTATGCGTTCCACCTCGTGCATGTTTTCTTTGATCTCATTTAACTTTTGAAACTGCTTGGTAAAATAAGTATCCTCATAGCTGTTTGGGTTTCCAAGAAGCTTTGCTGTGAAAACATAAAAATATTTTACCAAGGGAAAGACCTGGCCTACAGTCGCTACCAGGAATTCACTGCTTTCTCCAAGGATCTCTGCTGCCTTTTCAATCTCCTCCTGGTTCTCCAGAATCCATTTTTCCACAGCAATCAAATAGGATTCTTCAAAAGAAGTCATGTCTTATAGCTTTAGGTAGACAATTGCGCTACTGGACTAATCTGTAAAATAGAAAGATAACATATTTATAAACCCTCAATGCAAGGAACCCTAGGATCAATGCAAGAATTAACGCTCAATATTGCGACACGGGTTCGATCCCCGGTCAGGGAACCAACCCCACCCACTTTCAGTGCCGGTCCCAAGCCCGGATAAATTGGGGAGGGTTGCGTTAGGAAGGGCATCCAGCGTAAAACATGTGCCAAATCAAACATGCGGAGGATCCGCTGTGGTGACCCCTAACGGGAGAAGCCGAAAGAAAGTTTATTGTACATCATAGGCTATGCTTGTATAGATTCTAACTATTAATCATATGTTTCATATAGACGTGTTTTTTTTTTTCTTACTGTGCATTACTGTAAACTCATTTGAAAAGTTTTTATGATTGCCACAGCTCACAAATATGTGTGTATAAATCCTTATTTTAAAATTATTTAAATATAACTTAAGATGGACAATTCAGATCGGGGAAAAAAATCAATAATGGGTAAGCATGCTATGGTCACTAAAAATCAAATGGAATAAAACATGGGAATAATTTTATTGTTACTGCAAATGAAATGCACCCACAATACAAATACCCAATGACTTACTCTGTAACAGCAACAATGACAATAATAATAATAATAATAATAATAATAATAATAATAATAATAATTGAGTTTTAAAAAAGCCCTGTCTGAAACAGTAATGCTCCCCTTCGTTACACAATCAAGCAATTAATCACATTTTAATAAATGGTTTGGTGATTAGGTTTAGGAAGATTAGACAAAATAAGATTTGTAGGCTAGACTTTCACTTGTGTTTTAAAAAAAGCTGGAGCCACAATAGGAAAAAGCAAAGCAACATAAAACAAAGCAAAAAAGAAAAGAAAGGAAAGAAAAGAAAAGAAAAGAAAAGAAAAGAAAAGAAAAGAAAAGAAAAGAAAAGAAAAGAAAAGCCTCACAGTTAGTTGGTGAAATGTGCAGATGTGCCCTCTGTGTTGCTCCAGTTAATCTCTGTGCTGAAAATCTGCAGCCTCCATGGCATGATTGTATTTCTAAGACAGCCCTTTTGGATGGATGCCATCAACTGTGAGTTTTTGGTGAAATGCTTTGGTTGCGTTTTTCCCCAGAAAAGTAAAAAAATGTCCCAGTGGTCACAGAGATAATTTTATAATTTCATAATAGTTGGAAAAAAGTCGAGTAAATAAATATTAATGAACTAAATAAATTAATTTACTGCACAAAGGTGTTGCTGTCATGTCTACATACAGTAGAAATCACATCTTGTTTTTGCTTTGATTGACAATATTATTAAAATCTAAATGTGCATTGTGCATGTCACATGCAAGTACTGTTAATCCCTGTTCCTGGTACCAGTGGCTCTTTGAGCAACTCTCTCTGCACTAAAACAACCTAATGTTGTTTTTAACACATGTGTATATTCCTCATAAATACAGACAAGCATGAACTGGTGTCGCATGAGTAATGTACGATTTTACAATTGTTCCTTATTCAGTGTGGGAATTAGCTTCAGGCATTTCCTACATTTATTCTGAATCCAGTTTTGTGATAACACCTTCCTGAGAATCTGTGAGAAAATTATATAATCCTGAGAAAGTTTATGTAGCGTTATACAACTTTATGTATTTAACTTTAACTATTTAACCAAATGAATATGTCAATATTGTAAAATTTTCCAGAAAGGTGTACAGGATAGAAGGTCAATCCAACATACAACAGAGGAATTAAAATGTTGTGATCTGATATAAAATGTATAAAAAGCACATTCATTAACATTTGCATGTACATATACCAATCTATCTATCTATCTATCTATCTATCTATCTATCTATCTATCTATCTATCTATCTATCTATCTATCTATCTATTAACAGGAATTAAGATTATGATTTCATACTTTCTCACATTCATTTCTTTAAATGTTTAAGCATTGTAAATAAACTCGTCAACAGCTGTTTAGACAAAGTAGAACCAGTGTTGTTCCATTTAGTATTTTATATTTTTATATATATTTTTAAATCATAAGTTTTGCTTATTTTTGCCTTGTTTTAGAACCTACTAATTTATTCATATTTTCATGTTAGAGTAGTTGTATATTGGCCTAGTGATGTGGGCATAGGTGCTTAAACCAATACAAAATTTTTATTGTTGTTTATTTTCTTGAAATTTTGGAGTATTGAGGTAATGACTAATTTCTAATGAGTAATGACTGTATAAGACTTTAGAAAGAACATCACTCACAATCTTACACTCCAGTGCTCATGTTAGTTCTCACTCTCCAGTGTTCTGTATTGTTTTAAAGACTATAATTACACTCTTGATGTCACCCAAATGAAGATGGGTTCCCTATTGAGTTTGGTTCCTCTCAAGGTTTCTTCCTCATAACATCTAAGGGAGTTTTTTCTTCACCACAGTCGCCCCCTAGCTGCTCATCAGGGATAAACACACATCGTTTAGCTGCTTTGAGACAATGTCTGTTATGAAAAGCATAATAGAAATAAACTTGACTTGACTTGACTATTGAGTATCTGAGTATGGTGGAAATGCAGTCTAGTGACTAGTGGACATAAACAGATGGATGATTGAGGTGGTCTGTACAATATGTTTATTTAAGCAGCATTGTATAGTATTTACTTTACAATATTCTTCAGATTACTCACATCCTCTCCCAATGGCATCAATAACAAAGAAATCCTTGTGGTTCTGAATATGAATGCTAATATTTTTACACCAATATATAATTCTCTCTCTTTTATAGATGATATTTACAGTAGTTAAACGAATCAATTGCACTCCCTGAGCACCTCCTGCATCTTCTCTTCTACTTCATGCATCTTTTCAGCCCACTCTTTATTCAGGCCCTCTTCATCATCACCGATGATGGCGGCGTAACCCATCAGAGCAATGAGGCCGATGCAGAACAGGTAGGTGAGATGTGTGCAGAGGCGCTCCATCTCCACACGATCTCCTTGTGAGTAAGTCATGTAGACCTGTAGGATTGGCTGGCTGAAGAGCTTGGATTTGCCTGTGACACCATCATAGAGTGTGTGAAGGTTTTGGTCGCCCATGTCGTTGGCATAGCTTTCCTCAAATTCATCACGCTTGCGCTCCTTGTACTCGGGCCGTGCCTCCACCACCTCCATGAACTTACGGAACTGGTTTCGCAAATTCGCCTCTACGCCGCTGTACTGCCCGTCCAACGTCTTCTTCTGCATCAGGCGCAACACATCACGGTTCTGCACTGAAAGCTCATCCAGGGCTCGGTTCACACTGCCAAACTCACGGCGAAGTGTTTGAATATCCTCATCATCCACGTGGTGGAGGACGACACGGATCAGCGAGCCAGCAACACCAAAGATAGGATTCACCACAGCAGCTGCTGATGAGATGGTAGCTACACACTCCAGCACCCTCACCAGGCCTCGCTTCAGCTTGTCTTTGTCCTCTAAGATGTCAATGTCAGCCATGGCCTAAAACAGAAACGTTCTTAAAGGGAGAATAAATATGTTTTAAATATATAAAAACAACTACCTTGAAGGTACTACAGTGAAGATAGTTGTATATATATATATATATATATATATATATATATATGATGTGTGTATACATCGTTTCTGAAGCACATCATTTCTGAGTGCAAGTTTAGAGGAAGTAAAACCACAAGCTTTTACTGAGCAGCTGAGTAAAAAACGTGTCTTGGTGACGGACATGTCACTTCACAGTAGTGCAGATTGAAGTACAGTAGACCAGAAGCATCTAAGTGTAATAACTAGTTACAAAATAATCAAACATAGGCAGCTTCTTGTAGGTAATTGGTTAGAAACGTGAACATTTTCGGCTTTTGCCTCATTTCCTATTACTTCACAATTTTGTGATCGTTTTGAAATTTCGACTTAAATTTTATTTTAATTGCTTTGATTATTCTTTAATATTTTTTTCTGTCTATGTTTACTTTCCTCATTAAAAATCTAAATTACTGGATTAATCTGGATTTAATTTCAGCAACCTACTCTGACTTGGATTCTATAATCTGGTAAGGCTGTTAATGCTTATAATTCATGATAGGAAATGTTCTTATTAAAAAAATGAAGATAAAGAATAAGGAATTGTTTAGTAATATTAAATAGTAAACACGTGTCTTTGGTGATTGAAACACTTTGATAAGTATCGTACCTTTGGACAAAGTATTTTAGATTTGATTTTTGATTTTTAAGAACAAAAACAATTCATATTCATTTTTTTTAAGACTTTATCATAAGCCAGACATTTAAACAAAAATTGAACACTTTATGTAGTTTCTCCAAAGTTGTTAGGTTAAAAGTAAAACCGTCGAATGATGACTCGAACGACGTGATCAGTACAAAATGATCTTCATGCTGTCTCCAAAAACGAACAGAAAAAAAGGAACTAATGAACTTACCTGCTTTAATGTTTGTAGGTTTTTCTCACCAGGGTGAAGTTAAGACATATATCAGGGCAACTCTCTTTAGGTAATGCGACGGATGAGTGGAAAAAATGTATCAGTACGAGCACTGATACTAGAATCCCTATGAGAAGGTGGCAACAAAAATTCATGTAAAAATCCCTCCCATGTCCCTGAACAGACTAATAATACAATGTATTAACTATCCATTTAATTACATCCACATTATTTTTTTGTATTATGCATCTGAAAATAGTTTAAATTTGTATTAAATAATGAAATGTAACAAAGTTAATCTGATATTGCCGAGCTTTACTGATTCACTAAACGACTTTTTATTTACTAGCTACTGTGTGATATGTTAAATTGAAACGATGGGTTGCAACGTCAAGTTTAACTGTTTTTTCTTCTGAAACGAACAGGAAGACGGAAATTGCAGTGCAGCACACCCAAACCACAATCTTATCTGATACTTTTCACAAGCCCCATTAACACCACACATCAGGAGGAGCTTATAAAAGCGAAGGTGTTTTAAAATCCCCCTTTTTTTTTTTACTTTACAAACTTAAACATTCAGTAATGAATCTTCTCCCTACTTTCAATATTTTTTGTAATTCAGGTTTCTATTATAATAAAGTATAAATGATTAGTGCAACTTTTCAGCAGGGTTCAATGTCAGATCTATTTTTTGTACATTAAATCCATCATTAGTCTCTAAATGAACTTTTGACATTATTCCCAAACGTAGTTTTTGGCTTTAGAGTGTTTAAATTCTTGAAAGGTAAAGATTTGTTGTAAATACTGAAAATAATGGAGTCTTTATAGTGAATTGAAGCTCTGTGGCAAGTAAAGAAATCTAATATTATTATTTTTTGATACTATGTTTAACTGTGATTCTGAAAGCAATATCAGAAAATTACATTTTTGTGGTTTGTATTTTGTACTTTATATCTAATATAAGTTGTCAATAAAGTGTAAAGTGTAAATATTATTAGCAGTGGTGGGCCATCAGAGCCAGCAAGACCTTTCCTAATGGCCTAAAGAATCAATACCAGAATCAATGACTTACTTTAAAAAAAAAAATTATGAACATATTTTCTCTTAATTGCTTAATTGTTTTCAGTAGTGTGTGTTTATGTTAGAGTTCCTACTTAATCATATTTCAGTCATCATGTGTTAGCAGTCATCAGGTCAGAATCAACAATGTGGATCAGATCGAATCAGATTTTAGCCGGGGAAATCAGGGCCATCTAGCAGATGTACAATAACGTCTGCAGTTTGTCTTTTGATCGGATGTCCAGAGTTCTTCTGTAGAAAAGTGCCTGAGCACAAATATATTTGCGTGGACTTTTTAAGAAAAGCTGTACATCATGAGAAAAGGTCAACAAGGACAGTTCCAAACAGTTGTCAAGCTTTTTAAAAAAAAACATTTATACTTTTGTGTTTTCTTTCCTCTAGAATGTGTCCTTGATTTCAAATCCACAGGAAAAGCAAAATCCATGTGGTTTCTGTGGTCAGAGAACTCAAAAGATGCTAAAAAAAATGCTAAAAAAATGCACAGGAAACCTGGATGGTATTTTTGTCATTTTCTGAGGTTAATATTGAGATCAGATGATGCATGTGGGTGGTGCAGCTTAAGCTGCAGTGAAAGAAGATTTTTTGAATTGTGTTAATTCTCACTGTATAAGAAACCTGTGTCCTCTGTTATACTGTGTTTCTGTATATGACTGATGATTTCTAGAGCTGTTTCGTCATATTGGTGTTATTAAACAGATGATTAATTCAGGTAAAAGACCCCTGAAGGCCCCTGTGTGACCTGCACTGATTAGTAGTAATTAAGTGGAAATTTGTTTACCAGACGCCCTCTGGTGGTGAATATGTAAACTTCACCCCTGTTTTCTAAAGCTTCAACAGCACCGCTGCACTGAAACACAGCAGGAAAAAGACGAGTGGAAGAAGAAAAGGTGAGCTATAGATCTACAGCTTTCACTTATTTGTTGAAACACGTTTTTACAATAAAATGGAATCGTTTGGAAAAAGGTGGCACGCGGATTTTCTTGAAATAACGCGATGTTAAGTACACATGAACACGCATAACTTTTTTGTATAACGGAGTCGAAAAGTGTTTCATCTCGAATGAACGCCGACAAGATGTTTACTGTATATTTACGGCCGGGTTTAAAGTTAATTTACTGCGTAGATCATGGATTTATAATAAAAATGTATAAAGGCCCTACATTTTTAACCTTTTTTATTTTCATGTCTGGCATGGTGTGTTTTTATGGAGCTTCCTGGAAATAGGATTAAAAAGTGGAAAGAGGATATAATCAATATCGCGTATAAATCACAGCGAGAAAAAAGACTTGATTTTTGGCCTAAACAGATGCGTCACATCTGGAGCCTCCCATCGCCTGATTATTAACTAAACTAATTATTATTTTAATCATTTTAAAAAACGGAAAGATTTCATTTTTAGAATTGTTTATGTAAATAGACCTGACTGCATTACATGTAGGAAATTATTTGGTTAATAATACAAAAAAATAATACAAATAAAAAAACGAAACCGAAACAGGACACGAGTTCCAGAAATCGACAAGCGGCACCTAGTGGTTGTTTAGGGTATTACGGTTAAAGTTATTTGTACTCCAATCGCCGCCTAGTGGCCACCTATGGTATTAACCCACTTTTAAACATGCGCCACCCAAGGTACAGTATATTCTGCACTATAATAGTTCCTTGCTTTACGCCGCCTACAGGCTATATACGGTACTAACCCAATTTATTTCGCCATTGCTAGCGCCTCCTAGTGTTGATATATGGTATTAGCCCATTTATAATGATAATTACAAGTTCGTGCAAGTGGTGAACAAGATCTTTATTTATATATTGGGATTGAATCAAGGATGAGCTCTAAGAGTGAAAGGGAAAGTTGTGGTGAGACCTGAGATTAATCATTTAGAGACAGTAGCATTGACTAAAAGACAGGAGGTGGTGCTGAAGGTGGCAGAGCTGAAGATGATGAGATTTTCATTGGGAGTGATGATGATGGACAGGATTAGAATTAAGTGATGTGGTGAGATCGAGGTGGTTTGGACATGTGCAGAGGAGGGACATGGGGTATATCAGTAGGAGAATGCTGAGGATGGAGCCACCAGGAAAGAGGACAAGAGGAAGGTCAAGGAGGAGGTTAATGGATGTGGTGAGGGAAGACATGCAATTAGTTGGTTTAAAGGAGGCAGATGTAGAGGACAGAGTAGTATGGGGACAAAGGATTTGATCTATTTTTTAAATCAACAAACAAATAATTTCATGTGTATATTCCTTTAATGTTCAATATATAATGAAGAATACTAATGAATCACTTGTCTTTTGTAGAGCATCAGAATGTCGCTGACGATCAGCAGGGCCGAGGGGGTGACGATGTACACTATACACTCTAACAGCAGGAGTAAATGGCCGCTCATCTGCCAGCTCCTGGGCACCATGTGCTACAGCCCCGTGTGCTCGGTTTCTACGAGACTGAAACAGCAGCTTGGCTGCACTTTCACAGTTCTAGCGGTTTGTTATGCACTTAAACTCTATACATGTGAAATAAACGTTTTCTTGCTTGAGAATTCAGAACTTAAAATGATACGATAACGAGACATCGTTTCACTTATTACAAATGACATTGTGACCATGTAATGACATTCGTATGCATTTTGTTTATGTTCTCAAGTAAGCAAGTGCCTGATATTGTCTGATTTTTTCAGGACTGGAATTAGGATGATGTCACAAAATGTGATTATAATAAATACCTCTGTTTTCTCAGAAGAGTCTGAACTTATGTCATGACTGCCTTCTCTCTTCTCACAGACTATACAGATCATGGTTGGAATAATAAATCTTGGCTATGGGGCTTTAACTCCATTGAATTACAGTCGCTATATTATGGAGTCTGCTCCCTTTTGGCTAGGAGGCATGGTGAGGATATTTATGAAAATATTATATTATTTACATTTATGAATGTAACATGCTTGTAAAAATCATGCGATTAATGACCTTTTCAAATTTAGTTTATCGCCGTTGGAATCATGTGTATCCTAGCTAAACGTTTTCCAAGCCAATGTCTGGTGAGTTTCCTCTCTCTTTTTTTTATTTAATTATTATTTTTTTAAGGAATGATGCCACCGTACAAGTCATATACAAGTTTAACCGATTCATTGCCATTATTACTCAAAGCCGGTTTCATTTCATTTTCCCTCGTACATAAGAAATTGGCATTAATATATAAGAGAAAACATGCGCACTGTGTATGTAAGAAGAGAATGATGAGAAAATATCCAATGTAAAAAATGTCACAGTGAAGCTGAACTATTTAAGCAATCAATAGATAGAAGGGAATTGTCTAATTATACACAGTGGATGAAAATAAGCGAATACCAAACTGTTGTTGAATTTTTAATTCTTAAAGGTGTTGATTCATTTTTTTTATACCAGCTGCTTATATTAATGAGGTAAAAATGGTATTGTTCCTATAGAGGCCACACAAGGACTAATTAGAGATAATTGTTGAAATTTGTTAATTTTCTTGCATTGTTATTACACTCTAACAGCACGAGTCTTTTCTTTTATTACGTTATTTAAGTGATGTCCTGATGCTGGTGCATTTTGTCATTTTTTGTGTACACAGGTTGTCCTGACTGTGATGATGAATATAGTGAGCTCTGCATTAGCTATAACAGCCATTGTGCTTTATTCAGTGCATCTCGGGGAGAACAGCTACTGGTGTAATGTTCCTGAACGCCAGAATAACTATCGGTATTACTGGACAACTGCGTCGCCCTCGAAAAGAGCGGAGGGGGATGCGGCCTATGAGCTAAAACTCAAAGACTACACAGCGTGTCTGGAAAACTGGAACATTTCGATTGTAATCACTTTTGTTAATTAGAGGGGAAAAAATAATTTTTAGTTAATGTTTAAGTTTCTGACACATTGATGTATTTATATGATATGATTGATTAGTCTGAGTACATTTAAAACAAAAAAAACTACAAATGAAACCCAAATTAAAGCGGCAGTGCAGTGTATATTTCTCTCCATGACCTTTCCCATATTTCAACATGTTAAAATGTGATTTTTAATTTTTTTTAGAGTTTCTAATCTCAACATAACAAATATCAGTCCTTCATAAATTTACTATATAAGAGTATAAACAATACTCGAACTGGGACGGATTTTTATTTTACATTATGAATTCTATCATCAGATTTGTATTAGTTCTACTACACACACTATGATCATCTGCATAACCTAAACTGATTTCTCTACTTAGACCATCTTCAAAAGCTTGGACGTTATGATGATTGTGCTCGGTGTGCTCCAGCTCTGCGTCACAATCAGTTGGTGTGTTCTAAACATAAAGGCGTTGTGCAAGAAAAATGCAGATGGCCAGGTATAACCATCTTCTGAGAAGTATAATAAATGAGCTGATATATTGAGTCCTGGGAGCTGCGGCTGGACTCGTCAAAGTAGAACGTTCTGCTTAACGCTGATCTGTGTAAATCTGATCTGTGTAAATCTTTTTGTGTAACCACTTTTCAGGAGGTGGAGGATCCAGAACTTTGCAAAACTCTGATGGAGCAAGAAACTTCCAATCCTGTGTGTTAGATGCACCAAAGGAACTAAAGTCGGAGTAGTTACTGTCTGTCACTTTGCTCTTTATCAAATTTAAAAATAAGTATCATGCATGGTTAGTAAAATCAGAGTTCATCTGTATGACATTTACTACATATATTTACACTTCATATTTTTTTGTACTACAAAAAAGAAATTATTTTGCACCTTTTGTTACTTTATATGCTTGATTTATTGGAAATAAATATATACAGCACATACTATGCATTATTAGAAGTCTTCATTGTCAAGAAATGAGTGAAACATACTTTTGTTTTTGTACTTTATATAGCTCAATGTTTGACGTGTGATTCTGGGATTTGTTTTTGTCTATCACAGCTGCAGTAAGTGGATAAACTTAGATATGCAGATTTTTCCAAAAGATTCCCCTGGTCTGAAAAATAATAGGGATCATTTTTTTCGAAGCTTGATATTTCTGTGCGTGTTAACAGCCGTCCACCACCAGAGGGCGCTTAGAGAACGCCACTTATCTCACAACTCTGTGTACTTCTCGAGCAGAAGAAGCCATTTTGAGAAAGAAATACACAGAAAATGAAGGCTGAACTCCAGCAGACGCTGTTCATTGACCCTTTGGAGGTCAAGACAACAAGACTGCACAGAGGAGCAGAAATTAGATCGAAGACGTTTAATCAAGATGTAATCTTTATATCAGAACAAAGTATACTGAATAAAGCTGTAAAAACAAGAATAAATCACACCGATGATTAAAAAACAACATTTTCTTCAATTCCATCCATTGTTGAATTTGTCTATATTGTTCATCAGGTAGATACTGCAGCTCTTGCGTGGTGTTCCTGGACTGCAGTGATCCAAGGAAGGAACAGTGGTGAACCGGCGACGGTCACGTGGGCTGAAACGTGTGGTTCGATCCAACAGTCAATAAACAATAACAAATAAGTGAACAACTATATGTAGGAAGAATGGAATCCAATTTATAATTAAGTACATTTTATCCAACATTTTTACAACTGCTAGTTTCAGCAGGTGAGATACTGAGAATTATCAATCAAATTTCAGAAAAAGGCCGATAGCGAAGGCTTTTTCTTAATGCCACAGGCATGTCTGTATTTTTTTATAGCATTGTTCTTTACTTTACTTGGATTACTTTTAGAGTGAATCACTAGGTTTCTTAAAACCCAGCTCACATTAGGGGTGTGACGGTATACCGGTGTGGCCTGTATGAAAACCTGAAATTTATTTCATCGTTTACGTTAAAGCATACTGATGTAGAGGAGATCATATTTTAAAGTTGCGATGGACCTCCTCATACATAACGTTTTAAACATGGGGAAAAACTTTACTGTAAATAATGTATATAAACCTTTTTTTTTTTTTAGCATAAATCGTGAGTTTCTCTTAAGTTTGTTTTCTAGCAGTTGCTATAATCAGATGAGTTCATAATTTATGTATGTTGAGTTTTACACCATTTAACATGCTAAAAAACCTAAGAAAACTGTTTAGGATTATATCCGTTTTGTAAATTAGTGTTTTCATTCGATCTTATATGCTTATTATTTTATAGTTTTGTTGTAAAATGGCTTTGGGGTGCTGTTTCTCTGTATTCTCTGTCCTTGTTGAAAGATTCCATGGTTCTGCTGATGCTCCACTGGAGCCAGTCGTCCACTAAAAACCTTTTTTTCTGGACACTAAAATGAAATTATTTCCAAAGAGACTGAATTAAGCAGTAGACATAGTAACATTTCGGGGATAAATAGCAGCACAATGTATTCCTGCATGGAAATGGAAATGTTTCCATGCCACGTGATGTTTTTCTGCGTTCCTAAGATCACCTGATGGGGCCGGACTCAATGCAGGGCTATGTGACCAAATCTTATCTTTTTAGGTGTAATTCTGGACTGATTTATTGAAAGAAAGAAAAACTATATAAAACTATCTTAAACTATTTATCTTGTTAATATTATAAGTATAACTGACTCGCCAATGTTCCTACACTCTTTGTGCAATAGGTCAAATTTGTGTGTTAAAAAAAGTTAACAGGGCAGGAATCAGAAATCTCTAATTTGTTTAAGATTGGAAAATCTTTCAAAGTTAATATTTTTCTAATGTTATTCATTAATTTCTTGACAGACTATTATTTTGTCTATAGTCATGCACACTGGCTCGGTGGGAACTCAGCGCTTAAGGCTCAGTTTTACTGATTGGAGCCCAGGGAATGCCAAGCTGCCACTTTTGGGCCCTTGCGCAAGGCCCTTAACTCTCTGTGCTCCATGAGTGCTGTATCATGACTGACCCTGCACTGTGATCCCAGATTCCTTTCTCTAATGTATGTGACAAGTACAGTAAATGTTTTTCTTCACTGATAAGCTAAATATAAAGGTCATTTAAAATAAAGTTAATAACAAAGACCTTTTCATGCTTTTTTAAATCATACCTAAACCACTAATATATTACAGTTGATGCAGGATACATGGACTTAAAAGCTTGAAAAAAATGGAATGCTACCTTTATCATTATTCTAAAAGTATAAACGGCAGCATTGCCTTTTGAAGTTTTTATTCTGTGTGTCTCTGTGTGAGGGTGGTACAGGACATGTATGAGGACAGTGTGACAGCAGTGAAGTGTGAACAGACTGGTTCAAGTAGAGGTTGGACTGCATCAAGGATCGGCTCTGAGCCCTTTCCCATTTGTAGTGGTGATGGACGGTTTAACGGGACGAGGTCAGATAGCATTCTTCGTGCACTATGATGTTTGCGGATGATTTTGTGATTTGTTTTGAGATTAGGGAGCAGGTGGAGAAGATCCTGGAGAGGTGGAGGTACACGCTGGAGAGAAGGGGAATGAAAGTCAGTAGGAGTAAGACAGAGTACATGTGTGTGTCAATGAGAGGGAGGGCAGTGGAGGGGTGCGGTTGTAGGGAGAAGAGGTGGACCAGGAGGAAGAGTTCATGGGAGTTTTTTTTTTTAGCGGGACAAAAATCAGAATAAACGAATCAGATTAACTTAAACAACCACTGGCCCCTGACTGCTGTTTAAAACAGATAATCACCAAGGATATTCATTGCTTGAGGAAATTATATCACTAATCATCTGTTAAAACCAGTTTTGAGCATCAACCAGTAGTCTTGAGATTATCTGCCCAGTAATCCTCAAGTCAATCATGATTAAACCAAATGTACCTACTTATTTACCAACTCACCCAAGTTTTTATTCACCAGGATAAATAAATTGTTGAGCAATATTATCCAAGGTGTGTCTGCTTGCACTCTACTGTGTCTTATGAATTATGGAGTACTGAGGAGTATTGAATCATCACCAAATGTGGAATATTTAATATCACCGGACTAATTGCCCAATTAGTTAATCAAATCATAGAAGGAATAATATTTGAGCTTCAGGCAACACATTAACTGAAGACTTCTGCTCTTTTAAGATTATTGTACGATTATAAAACCTCAGGACTGCACCACACCCATAGCTAAATAAAGGCATTCAAAAAAAGAGTAAAGACACCCTAATTTAATTCTCTCTGACTGTTCATAGCTTTATGTGCTGTATCGCTAATACGTGTAATCAGGATGTGGATCATGTACAGTTGAGTGAAAAAAAACGTTTGCATCCACCATAGTTCATAAATGAAGAAAAAAAGAACTGCGACTCACCATTAAAAAAGGAGTGCATTATTCTTTGTGTGTAAGATCCAAGATGTTTAAAGGGAACAAAGTAGGTTTGAGGAAATTACAAAAGCATAAAATGGGTATTATTTTGTAAGGAATAAATTATTTTGAGTTATGGTGTCGTAGGTAATGAATGTAAATCGTGTAATGTGACATGAACTAGAGTTTTATTGCTTTTATACCAAAGTAAATTGCCAATGCTTATGTTTTTTTAACATTTTATAGTTGACTATTACTTTATAGCACGTTAAAGCAGCGGTACACAGCATGTAGCACTAATAAACAATACCAAATACCAAAATACCAAAGTGGAAATTCGCTTTCTGAAAATGTTGGAAAAAGCCAATTTACAGAGATGTTAACTAAACATTTCCTTAAGTAAAAAAAAAAAAAAGAAGAAGACAACCAACCATTTTTAATTAGTTCATGTAGAGTGTCTAGTAGCTCCTTGTCTTTATCAGACTCCTTTGATCGAATCGAGACACAAGATTTCACTCTGCATATCCACACTATAAAAGATCAGTTCACTCAGGGTTTCAGCAAAGTAGTTTATTGCCCAGAAAATCTAAATAGACCAAAAGATAATATATTTGCTTTTGAGTATTGCTTTTTCTAATCCTTGCTGTGTTTTTTGGGTCACGCCATTAAACATTTATTTTTGTGGTAATGTATTTATAAATGTTTTTTAGCATGCATGGTGAAGCGGAATTGAGTCTCATATAGAAACCCAACAGTCTGCTGTTCCTGGGCATAATTACAGAGTAAAAAGGGTGTTTCACCCAGCGCACGACCACATCTATTCCTCCACTGATGTGTGTCTATAACTCCTCTTCTGGTGTTACAATGAATGGTCCATGATTTGTAAAAGGTGGTTTTGATCAAGATGACACCTGCTTAAAAAAATCCCAGTTGTGCACAGTAAAACAGGATTTTTACCTATTTAATGTACTTAAGTACTTTTTCAAAGTATCTGTAGTATATAAGATTTTTTCACTTCACTCACTTCACATTTTACTGTGTAATATCTTTCTAAAGATCAATCCTCAACATTTCAACATTTGCTTCTTTGCAAAAAAAAAAAGAAAAAGAGAAAAATGCATATTAAATAAAGAGTTGTGGCACGTGGACAAGTGGGAAGTGTGTGTATTAGGTAAAGTTTCTCACTGTGTCTGTAAATATAGTAAAATATCTCCTTAAGGTCTTATGTGCAAGATAATGAAACACTGAACTGCGTCCATTATTCCTGATTTTTCACTGATCACTACTTTCAACTTTCATGCTTGAATCTGCTCAGAGGGAGAACTTTTATTACTTTCAATTGAGTAGAAATGTGAAAAAAAGTATTTTACTGAACTAATAATGTGTTAAGGGATTTGTACTACACTACTGTATAATATTCTGCAGATTTACATATGGACTAATTACATTATTAAAAAACAGACAACAATATTTATAATATAATCATAATGTATATTTCAATGCATTCACAATATAAAGGTAATACAATAAAAAGATATGACATCAGCATTTTTGCGGAGCCTTAATTAAAGTGATAATTTGAGCTAAAATCATCCATAAACTGTAAGCAAAAGATTTGACAGTTTCAATTCAAGGTAATAAGGCACCATTTAATGAAGGAAAAAACAAACAGAGAATCAGTTGACAGACTTATGAAGCATAGTCGTTTTGGGAATCAATCAATCAACGATGCATTTCAGGTGTATAACCTGTAGAACTGGCGCAGACTGCCTGCTCATACTTGCTGAATCTCGCTTATGTGATTAACAGACAGAATCCATTTCAAACGAAATTTCATTTCACTTTGACATGAATGAAGATTTCCCATTTCCTTCAAGACAAGAAAAACATTGGCCACATTAGGAGGCAAAAAACAAACCAATGCATTGCTATTGCTATAGTGTTTCTATGACAAAACATAACAAATGTATTTTTTTCTTGTAGTGACTTGGAAAGAAGACATTTCCTATGCTGGCTGCTAAGAAAAAAGTCAGCATTGTGATCTTTTAACTTGTGATCTTTTATCAGTGTCAAACATCAGAACAGCAACCTATAAACCTGGAGTTATATAATAATAAAATTGTAAACCTTGTAAAAGTGAAACCAGAGACATATTTTTTTTTATCACTATGCAATAGAAAAATAATCTGTGCCAGTCCAACAGGCTGAAAAGGAATCATATGCGAAACCGTTTTTTTTTTTTTTTCCCCTTCGTTCTTGACATGTTCTAACATGTCCCGGTTTTGGTGAAAACAAGTAACGCAAGGTCTGTAGTTTTAATAGTGTTTTTAAAAACCGATGTCTTTAAAAGATACACACTATAACACATGCACAGAGACAAAAAGTTATACATATGTCTTTTGTAAAAGATTAAAACAAAACATCTGGCAGGATTATTGCATTCAAGGGAATTAGTTAAATTTAACTGTATCCTGATACAAATTTATTTCAGCATTGATTTAAAGCCTTCCAGTCATTCTTCTCCCCACCCAAGACATACAAATTACCCAATCAGCCAGAAGTCATAAGAAACTTTGTAAAACAGCAAATGCAGTCCATATAAGTGACAAAGACAAAGATGTTCATAGAACCAAAGGGTTCACTCACAAGCATTCAAAATACTTCAGCATTTAAAGAAAATGATTAGTTGCTTAAGACCTTATTTGTTATTTTAAAATGGAAACTATAGATGGTTTGATTTTCCTACAAGGTGATCATATGCTTCCTTTTCCTAAATGTGCTTTAAGAAGAATGAACAAACAAGTAAAAGTTCTTGAACTCCTCAAAGAAGTGAAGTTCATCCTGAAAGCTCCATGAGTAAGACATTTCTTTGCACGACGTCTTGACAGCATGGACCGCACACATAGGGGTCTTCTCAAAGATAAGCTCTGCAATCCCAGGAATTGTGACTTTCTTCTGGTCCTGGACCAATTGCATGATCAAAGCTTTATCTAAAGGTTCAGGAGAGGCACTGTAGGATACCACAACATTTAAATTATCATCTGGTGAAGGCACCTGAAACCTGCTTTTGCCTGTGGCACACTGGAAGTCCTTCTTGCTGGTGAACAAGCCTTTTGGCGAGTTAAAGACACGGACTGACCAGCTCACCCAGTCGTACTTCCCTTTCAGGTTCTCAATGATCATGTCAGCCAGCTGCTGGTTGCTTTTGTCTTTCTGGTCCCTCACCAGATGCTTGATATCAATCTCAGCCTGACTTGGAAAGCTGTTGATGCAGTCTTCAATGACCACATTCATTTTTGACTGGACCACTTTCATCTTCTCGGCCCAACTTTGGAGCAGCTCTTCTTCATCATCGCAACCTTTCAGAGCTGTATGTCCAATTAAAGCAATTAGACCTATGCAAAACAACTGCTTTAGTCTGGCACAGAAGTCCTCCACCACCCGCCGGCTCTTTTGCTCATAGTTGAGTGTGATCTCCAGCACGGACTCTCCCGACAAGCTTTCCCCCGTCACGGCGCCGTAAAGAGTGTACAAGTTTTTCTCTCCGCCAGACCTGCTAAAGTGGTCCAGGAATTGTTTCTTCTTGGCCTCTCGAAAAGCTGGTTTTGCATTGAGGATGTCCATGTATTTGCGAAACTGGTTGGTTATATTCTCTTCCACTGAGAAATAAGTTGCATCCATCCCGCTTTTTCTCACCTCGTCGTTTATGCGTTGGATTTCCTCTGATATAACATCCAGACGCTCACGCACCTTCTGAAATTGCTCCTTCATGTATTGTGCTTCTTTGCTCTCGACGTTATCCAGCGCCAGCTTCACAATGGGAGCAGCGATGGAGAAAACGGGGAACAGGTCCCCAGCAATGCTGGCCAACACCTCGGCTCCCTGCTCAAATGCCTCCATCACATTCTCCACTACATCCTTCTTTGATGCAATCAAGTTCTGCAGGCCTTCTGCCATTTTTAAATCTATATGAAAAAAATAAATGTGTGAAAAAAGAGAGCACAAAGATCAGGTTGCAATTCATCATATTGCTAACGTGCTAAATAATTAAGTTCAAAACATTAAATATTTGAAGATAAAGCATTAGAGGTGTCAGGCTAGGCATCATTTTACAAGCCAGAAGTAGTAAGTAGAGAACTTACACAGTCAGTCCTTGATTGTGGTATGCTTTTCAGCTGTTTTCTGTACCAGAGTAAAAAAAGGTGATGTCACTGTTTGGGAGAAAGAAAGAAAGAAATGCCAGTGAGCTCAGCTATCAGAGCAAGAAGATCTCAATAACTCCCAACCCCATGAGTTAATGAAACATAGTACAAGGAATTTACTTTGATGGAGAAAAAAAAACCTCAACAGGTCACTGAAGAGGAATGAAGTAATATTTAACATACATGTATATTTGGGCAGCTTTATTTGGAGGAATATATGAAAAAAAGGTCCGGCCCTACCAAATACTGCTGCTCAAAACATGGATTGACCTCATTATTTTAAAAGCAGATACCAAAGGCAATGTCAGCCATCTTCACTTTAAAGCATCAATGTTTTTACATTGGCTAGGACTGTAAAGTTCACTTGCTGATCTTGTAAACACACAGAAAAAGTAATGACAGTGTAATTAAATGCAAATGAGACGAGGCCAAAAAAGAGAGGGAAACATAACGACATCATAATATCCTTCAACAGCTTAGAATTTATGGTATTTTCTGTTTTCAGTTTGTGCAAATGCCACCGTGGGTGGACAAACGGTTAACAAGGTTGTTCAACTCGCTGGGCAGGGAGGTGTTTCCAAAGCAACCCTGACAGTTTCTATGGAAACCAGACAAAAGAAAAATGAGGCTGTCAGTTACACTTTGATGAAATTCCTTGCAGGTTTTTTTGCTCTTTACTTTCTTCAATGGTTTATTTTCCAGCCTCATGCACACTGAATTACAGCCTGAACAGAATCTCAATGAATATCAGTCCCATTTTGCGCTGTGAATGCATGCAAAAGATAGATAGATAGATAGATAGATAGATAGATAGATAGATAGATAGATAGATAGATAGATAGATAGATAGATGGCTCTAACAATTAGATTGAATGCTATAATTTTGGTCTTCTTGGTAACAACAGAAAAGTATTAACTTCATAAGAGTGAGAAAACGACTAAAACCATAAATGCTACCAGGAATTAATTTGTGCTCAACCAAAAGTAAAAAGTACAATGTGGCATAAATAATTAAATTATTGGAATTAAGAGTGATATAACACCATGGGGCATGATGGTGTAGGCAAAAATATTAAAACATTGGGTTGGTAACAATAACTCTCCTTCATCATACTGTCATTTAGTTGATTATATTCCTGCAGCACTCGTTTTATTAGTTTGTTAACTATATTAATATTTTATAAGGTGTTTGAACCGCTTTCAACCTTTACAAATATAAGATCTGTATAATAATTATTTTGATTTCCTGAACAATTAGCTGATCATATATTCTGCTTTTCTATAGAAAATGTTCCTACACCGTTTTTTCAGCACCAGAAAGCACTAAAAAAGATTAGACAGAACATTACAAGCTGCCTCATCCCATCCATCCCTTGGGTTACTGAAGTACTTGAGAGAATCAAGAATTGCAATAAAACGCACCACTAATGCAGTCTTAACATATCGGATAGTGGTTGAGGTTTTCAGCATCTAAAATCATTATTTTGCAGTATATAGAATGCTGTGGCTGTTCCTGCCTGGATGTAGGAAATCATCAGAGAGAGAAGCTAAGAAGAGCACATACACAAGTGACAGCTAAATAATCAAAGAATGTAATGAAAGCATTTTCACAGTATAGCACAGATGACCCTTAGTGTAGTTTTCCAGTTGATTTATTTTTCACATAATTACATCAGGAAACATATATTTGGTAATGGCACCATCTTTTACTACTGGTATGTTTGGATTACATTATACATCTGTGTCACAGATTTTTAGACTTTAAGACTGACCAGCAACAAGGTGTTACAGGGACAGATACAGCTTAGTTAAGCATTTATCTATACACATATAATACATAACGTTGAGTGAGATGATACATACACCTAACATGCATAACCAAATATAGTGCATGTTAAGACATGGAAATACTACTTATTTCATATTCCTATTATTTTATGATATTGCATGTGATTCTCAATAAAGTCAGACCAGATACAATGAGAAGCATAATGTAATTCAAAAACCTCCAGATATACAATACACATACCTATATAGCAAAAAGTGAAGTAAAACTATTTACTAAAATATATAATGTTTTGCAATATATAGCTAAAAGTCATTACAATATGATGCACATACAGTGCACGCATTTCAGTAAGGCATTTTAATTCAGTTGAGTAAACAATGTTATATGAGTTACCATTACAGCATATAGTCCAACGAAGTGTATAGCTACATATACATTATACATGGTGTTGACTCAAATTATATAACAATGTATAAAATCAATAGAAAGTATCAAGGCTCGCGCACAGATTAATGGAGAAGGAAGGCGCGTGGTTAAGGCAAGTTGCATGAAGTCGCACGCACTTCCTGGTTGGCTGAAGACCAAATAAACTGCATTCACTGATCCCCCTTTGAGATATTGACACTCTTTTGGCTAATTGTATGTTCGAGTAATGTTTTGGCGAATCATAAACATCGTAAAGCCAAAACAATTTTGATTAATTTACTGTTTTTTATACAACGGGAAAAACTTCCGGTCGCTTCGAAGCAACGCCCGAAGGGTTGCAAAACTTCTGCCATTCCAAGAAACTCTTTACATCTACTCGAGTTTTTTTTTTCTTACTTAATAGTTTAAAATAAACGATTGTTATTTATTATTTAACCAAACATTTATTTATTATAGGACCAAAAACTCACCTTAAAATCGCGTGACAATAAAAGAGAGACTCCGCATAAACCCGTCTTTCCCTGTACACAGCTGAATGTGAGACACACCCATGTTCAGGAGAAAGAAAAGTTACTATTCTTGGATTTTAACCCTTCCTGAGGTTGACATTGAGATGAATTTATTTCCAACATGCATCTTTTTAAGATTTTGAGGAAACCATTTTAAAACATGAAATAACTAAAGAATGTGTTATTATTGTTGTTGAGTTTTTTCCTTTATTGTAGTGTTTTGACTGATATGAACTCATAAAAAAAACAGCATGGGTTAATAAATCAACAGTTAGCTGGACAATAGTTTGAATATGTTTTAATGTAATTGATCAAATCTTTGGGTTAATAATGAGGCTACCAGCATATTCATTTATCAGCATAATCATGCAAGTGTTTATAAACACACTTCCGATTTTTTTATCAAATGTGAGAGAAAAAATACAAAAAGTGCTCAGGCATATTTTTCATGATTAAACATGTTTGACTAAATTATACATACATCTTATATTTGCGATTTTACAGTCTACAGAGAAAAAGAAGCCTTAAAAAAGGAACTAGAATTCCCGGCACACTTGCCATCATATCATTGCACTGTGTAGTATTAAGACCACAGAAACGAAAAAAAAAGACTGATTGCCAATGATATATATATATATTAGATTAAATCTTCACTATTCTGAGTGGATACAAATGTGGGCCCTTTTGTGAACTGCATAATAATAGCACTCGGGGTCAAAACTGTTGGCTTCCTCCACTCTCTTATAGCGGCTGACAGCATGGACAAGGCAGTTAGGAAGACTCTTGCACAAAGACTCAGCAACAGATATCATGTCACCTTTCAGCCTTTCATGCTCTATTTGATCCTTTATCTGGACCTTGTTGAGCGATTTAGGGTTCGCGGTAAAAGACACCACGATCCTTATTTTGTTGTTGGTCAAAAGGTCAAAATAGTTGACACCTCCTCCACTTCCATGGTACCGCTTGCCAGCCAGCCAATTCCAGAAAAAAATTCCACCATGATTAAAGACCCTAACGGACCAAAAAACCCAGTCATACTTCTTGACAAGGGCATCAAGGAGGAATTTAGTAAACTCAGAGTCGACATGGCTCTGCTTCTCAAGGAGCAGGCGTTCTACATCCATCTTGGCTTGTGCAGGAAAGTTGTTCACGCATTCATCCACTGCCGCCTTCATGCGTGTCTCCACGTCCTCCATGCGGACTTGCCATTTCTTCACCATACCCTCTCCGATGGCGCCCTCCTTTAGGGCAGTGTAGCCCATCACTGCTATGATCCCAACCATGAACAGCTTCTTCAGGCGAGCACAGAATTCCTCTACTGCCCTCCTGCTACGCTGCTCGGTAGCCAGTATTACGTCCAGCATTGCATCTCCAGCGGTGTTCTCTCCAATGATGGAGTTGTACAAACCATCAAGGTTCACATCACGGTCAGTGTTCTCATATTGGCTAAGAAACTTCTCCTTCTTCTTCTCCTTGAACTTTGGTTTGGCAGTGACAAACTCCTGAAACTTTTCATACTGACTGATCATCTGTACCTCACGGTCAAAGTTTTGCTTGTTTAGTGATGTTCTCTGAAGCTCCAGCGCAAGTTTATCAATCTCATCCTGGATCCCTTCCAACTTCTGGTTGACCCTTTCAAACTGCTCAGTAAGATACTTAGCCTCTTTGCCCTCTGGGTTGCTAAGGAGCTCAGCTGATGCCACAAAAACTGCCTCTAGGATGGGATGGAACTGGCCTACAGTGGCTGCCAGGACCTCACAGCCTTGGCTCATGATTTCCACTCCCTTTTCAATCTTGTCCTTGTTCTCCAGAACCCATTCTTCCACACGACTCATATTGGATGCCGGGAAAGAGGTCCTGTCTTAATCCTTTAAGGAAGTCAAGTGCTTTCTCTGTAACATAGCAAGATAAGTCATTTAAAAACCCTCTCTTAGTTAAGTGATATCAAAATCAATGCCTGAATCAATGTGGCCACCTCTAAAGGTCACATGTATTTGCCCAACATGAGTTCTTTGAGGCAACCTGAGACAAAACCAGACATTATGATTACAGGGATCACACAAGTGTGGGAGTATTATAGTACAGACTGTTTTGGAGTAGTTTTTTTCAGTTTCCTCATAACCCCAACCAGCAAAATGTGGGAAAGTTAAAATCTGAACATGTGCAGACATGCCCGGAGTCATAATATGCCACACCTTCTGATTGTAAGGCTTGGGAAAGATCAGGTGTCTCCTAGGATTGAATGAGAACAAACACATTGAAAATTTACAACTGTCCAAAATAACCATACAAACTTAAATCATGAGTGTGTCTCAGAATGACGGGAAGAGTTGTGAAATGATGCCAGACTATAACGGGGGTAATTCCCGCACTAGTGAGAAAGTATAAAACATCTGTTTTCAACATGCATTTGCTGAGAAAGACATTATATGGCAAAGATGTTGAACATTTCAAGGTATTTCTGGGCAGTTTCAGTTACACAGGGGAGATGAGCTCACACATATATCTCATTTCCCAAGACCCTGCGTATACTACGGCAAAAAAGGCACACCCAGATCTGAAAAAAAGAACCATTTTACTTGTCCAGCAATGTACAACACAGGATTTTGACTAACCAACAAAACCATTGTAACCAAAAAGAATGATGCGACATGCAAATGAAGACAAAACCTCGATACGATCAAGAGCATTATCTGGGTAATATTTCCCATTAAAGCTTATTAGAGTTAGATTATACCACTGAATATGATGTCTAACAAACATTAATCATTTTAATGAAAGTTCTGTTTAGAAAAATCCATTTGTGATTCAACACTTATGACTCAATTTGCCTCATCAAAGCACAGTTATATAAAATGCACTTAAAACCAGACTCATTTTTTCATATCTGTTTTTTTCCCAATTCATATCTGGATTCAATAAAAAAAATATATTTTAATAGTAGTGCTTCATTTAATAGTAAATCGTTCATTTAATCAAAAGTGAATTGGAAGCACAAAAATCATTATTATTAGATAAATTTGCCTTTGATGTTTTTTTTCTTTTCTTTTTTCTCCCTCTCAAACCCACATCCTTGGTTACTAATCCTGCTACACTGACATTGCAAAGTCTTATTCAGGTCAATATTTACTTAAGCACAAGATCCGGCCATCTCACACTGCTTTTAAAGAACCTTTTGGTATTGTGTCTATTATAAGCCTTGATTTAGCAAATACAATCCGGGTACAAAGATCATTTTAGTTTTATCTTTATCTTTTTTTAATGCTCAGTGTTCACTGAACTTTCTTTTGTGTGTTAAAAATAGCTGAGTAAACAAAATAACAAAAGGAGAAACAAAGCAAAGAAGCAGAAAGAGAAGTTAACAAAAGCTGGGAGAAGAAAAAGGCTTACAGTTAGTCGGTAAAGTGTGCAGATGTACCCTCTGTGGTGCTCCAGTGAAGCCCAGCTGTGCTGAAGAGCTGCAGCCTCTGTGGCTCGACATGTATTTATAGCCTTGCTACTTTGCAACACGCCCCCTTTGGATAAACTCCATCCCCTGCGAACATTCCTAGGAGCCCACTCTGAGAGGGATGGGTAACATCCTGTAAACACTGCCCCTTTCATCCATTCATAGGGTTCCACTCTGTTTTGTGAAATGGTTTGGGACAACACCAGTGCCCAACCCCCATCCCCAACTCCCAAAAAATCCCCCAAAATACCCTTGTGATAACTGGCATGCTAATTACCAACTATGTCAGAAAAAAAAACTGAAAAGTACATCCAATACAGTTTTGTAACCTTCTATGAACCAGAAGACAAAGCAACGTGGCATTTACGCTGAGCTTTTCTCATTTGGAGTCAGACTGTTTGACAAAGCGGTGAAAGGCTCCTCTGTTTTCCCAAGCTTGTGTCATGGAGGCTGACCGAGAGCCTTTGTGCACTTCTTGTGACCCACTTTGCTAGAGGCGCTACTGAATTAAAAGGAAAAGAAGCAAATCATTTTAGTGGACTATTAAGATCCAAACCATAGCAATAGTCGGTTAATATTGCTAGCGTTTTTCTTCGTCGTGTCGCTGCGAGATCTCGCACTATGCTAACCTGATCGAGGCCAAAGCACAAGGACACTCTCACAGTACCGTAATAGTATGTGGTGTGATGGGTGGAGAAAGCTTACATTCTCCACCCTTCAATGCTCTGTGTTGGGCTCCTTTCTGCATCTTTAGAGCAGATTCACCAAGAAAGACTATCATCCGTATTTAAAAAAAACGTATAAGTCTGAAATTATTCAGACTTTCCATGCCAAGCATCCAGAGTAAACAGTATTATGCAAACACAATGGGTGTTTCCCAATAAAAACACAACAACTATTTAACTAGACAACATTTTGTCAACTCCAAAGAAATGCTTTGATCTTAGAGCAGGTTTTATAGAGCAGCTTCATCAGCGGCATTCATCTTTATTGAATCCATTCAATGGAAAAGCTGTTACTGTAATTGTTACCAGATTAGCAAGGTGAGCCAGACAAGTAAGGGTGTTGTGTGTTGGAGCCCAGGTTTTTTTTTGGTATTTTGTGGCTTGTGTGTACACCATTTAAACTCAATTTAACTGATATGTGCATGAGATTTAACTGACTAAATATTTTTCTGAAGTATTGTAATTAAGTAAAAAATATACTTCACTCAACCATATCATTACAGCACTGAAAGCAAAAAGGTAGTAGAATTAGGATAATAAATAAGAATTTCATAAAAATGTCTGGTATTTAAAATTTTCCGCTGAATGAAACACATCAGTATTAGTGTTAAACATGCTGATGCTACATCTATTGACCACGGACAGCATGCAGCACTTGACCTCAGACCCTCTTTCACTTAAGTACATTATCCGTTACTGCTTCGAGTGACATTTTAATATCTGTTGAGGTTTCAAATAAAATATATTATATTAAGTGCAATTTTTGGCTATAGATAAAGAGTGACTGTGCACTGCTTAGGGCATTTTCTTTCTTTCTTTTTTTTTTCGGTTAGGTGGAAAAAGTCCTACTTTATAGATAGAATATATCTGACTGTACACAGGCACAGACAGTGTGACACTCCAGTTTGTCTTGTTGTCTGGGAGATTATTAGTCATTTGTTGAGGGAACCATTGTTAATAGCTGCTATTAGAAAAAGTAATAGGAAGTAATTAGTTTCACAGAGGTTCCATGACATTAAACGTACCTATTAAGCTTATGATGTGTAATTTTTTTATAAGTTCCATTAATATTAGCTGTGGCAAATTGCTGTGGAGTAACAGGAATAAACTCATTTCAGGAAATGCTGGTATTGGAAAATAATCAACTTCAAGAGAGTAATAGTAACTCCAATTGTATCTGTAATTTGTATATTTTATTTGAGATATTCCCAGAATAGATGTTGAGTCCTCCAACCTTAGAACCAACACAAAAAAACCCTACACAGCACGCGTATGTCCGTAAAACACGATTCTTTCCTCACTGTAAATTACATCATTACCAAAAAAAGTCTTCTAATGCTAATAATGTTCATGTACTTTTAGCTGAAACTGAGCGTACATCCTGGAAACTTCTTTTATAAACCGACAGTGTGATATGCAGCTGTTTCCAGTGCACTGAATCAGAAGATGGCTCATGGCAATTCAGGGGATGAGAGGTGAAACACCAGACACCCCAGAGAAATACTGGTTTAATGACAGATGTGGATTTTACGGTTTCCTCTGGTTCATGTGCAACCCAAAGAGGAACAAGGTACTAATGTAAATATTTTTACCAATTTAGTGCTTTTGCTTTCTTTTCTTTTTTTAAAGTGACACTTTCACATATTTGGTAGTTTTGTACTTTCTTTTACAAAGACTGGGGTTTTGTGAAATCATAAATGAGTGACTGATGATCAGGGTACTTGAGGTTTTTAGTTTATATTATCAGACAGCAATGATGATGGCATTTTGGCTGCAGGGCTGCAAAATTCAAAATGACTGCCAGTCAGATTCAAAATGAGAAAATATAAGGGTCACATGATGAACAAACTCAGTAAACACAGTCTGAAATAAAAAAAAACAAAACAAAGTAAAATATGTAAAATATTTTGTCAATATACGACAAAACAATTGACAGATTTATTTAGTTAATTATTTTAAATAATTTTGAATTTATTTTTGTGGTTTCTCATAAACCGTGGTGATACTCAGTAAAATATGACTCCAGTAAAAGTAAAATTGTTCCCTTTAAACCTTGAATTGAGTAAAATGTACATAAGTATCCAAAGTCCAATGATTTATTATGTCCACAATGTTCCTATTATCATTTTTGTAACAAGTCTCTTGTTTAATCAACTCGTTTTAGGTGAAAAGACTCTGCTACTCTCAGCACACAGATCTATTAATAGACTGATATTATTGAGTCAAACACTAATTGATATTAAAATTAGCATGAGCCCAAAAAACTGCTTAAAATAAATAATGCAAATGAGGCCACGTGTGTTGTGTCTGTGAGTTCGAGACTGGAGTTTCTTCTATCATTTATTGCTCTCAAAATGTTCTACCTGCTGTTGAACTGATGCTGAACTGTATGTTGGTGATCAGTAGATACACCAATCGCCAATCAAAACAGAGCACAGACTCGACTCTGATTGGTGGCTTGCTGCATGCTCGACCATTTTTATCTTCATAAATAAAATGAAATGTCCCAAAATGTGATTCAGTAAAAATATATTTGATACTGAAATGTAGTAAAGATACAGTAAGTAACTTAAAGTAAGCAAATGTAAATACAGTAATACAGATTCGTGAAAACGCTACATAAATACTGTAACGAATTACATTTACGCCTCCTTTCGTCTCTTACGTCTCCTTTCGTCTCTTCTTCCACCTAAAAACCACATAAACCACCTATAGCAAATGTTTTTATGCTAACCTCGGCTATTTTGGAACTAGGGAAGAGGTGGCAGTTTTCTGAGCTAGTTTCAAACTAGACCATTCCAGGATTATGGTGTCCATAAAAGTGTAAACAGTGAATTAAATATTACGATTAAAAAATGTGTGTGAAATGCAATGAACACTGTTTCTCATGACTGAATTAAGTGAAGGCTTGTTTCTTTTTTTGTTGAAGTAACACTGGAAAATTGCAAACTTTGTTATAATTTTGACCCCTAGCTATTTAAAAAAAGGGGATGTAAAAAGTCATGTAAATCTTTGTAAATACATATTGCTACTCATGCATGTGCAAAGACATGTGAATGAACTAATTTGATTTGGAAGGTTTGGAAATTAAATGTTGATTTTATTCTTTTTTTTTTTTCACTTTATTTGACTCTGTGGCACTGTTCATGTTGCCTCAAAACACGCTTACATTTGTGCAGTTTGCAAAGCGTGCATGAGTGTGTGTGTGTGTGTGTGTGTGTGTGTGTGTGTGTGTGTGTGTGTGTGTGTGTGTGTATTTGACACTTAAATGTGGGTGTGAGCCAAAAAAACAACGCTATGGCCCAGCATGTTCCAGTGACCTCGCCAGGGAAATAATGATTTGATGACAGATGTGAGTTTCCTGATTCCTCTGGTTTAAAGTGGAAGTTACTGCACTATGGGCAATATTTTAAAATGGTTATGCAAATTTTGTAAGAAAAAAACAAAAAAACAGAGAACAGATGTTGAAATTTTTGGTTTAAAATGTCAACTTTACTGCCAAATGTGCTACGTGAATTCCAAAATCTTACTGTGATTTCCAGTGTTAAAACAACTCATCCTGGCATGAAGAAACAATAAAACACTACAGTAGAAAAAACAGTACTGTCTTTTATTTAAATTATATTTTATAATATTATATAATAATAATAATAATTGACCTCATGATTCAGAATCAAATGAGTACATTTTTTTCATGGATAATGCTTGTTGGACGCTTGTCCTGATCAGTATGCTCCTCGTCTCTATGATAAAAGAAAAACAGACAGACAAGCCCTCCACCAGTGAAATAATTGTTTGCTTTTGGAACACAAATTCACCTGATGTACAGTATGTGCTGGACTGTGATTTCACTCTGGTTTTGTCTAAACCCATTTTTACGTGTAAATATACAAACCTCATAGTCGCAGCAAACATAATTACAATGCAGACACTGATTCAAGGTGAAGGCTCTTGTTTTGAACGTTTATAATTAAATGCCACCTTTCTTTGAGCAGTGGAGGTCAATGTGATTTATGATCGTCTGTCATTGAACTGAAGCTTGTTGCTTTTCAGTGTTCACCTCTAAAGAGGTTTTAAGGATAGCAAATGCAGTTTCTCAAAACAAAACAAGATAAAAACCCAGTGTTGTGTCTGTAAGCTGCTCTCTGAAGAATGTTTCTTGTGTTTAGTGGAAGACCAAGGTCAAGAGTGACTACCTCTATATGTAAGAAAACAAGCATGTAATCTGTAAGTACTAGGCTACTTTTACAACTGGAAACTTCCAAAAACCATTTGCCAGGTCTTAAACTTTTTTTAGAATGTGTTAGACATTGAATAATTACACACTAAACAAAACAAACAACTTCCTGTTATCACTTATGCTACAGCAGCTATAAACAGTCATTCTCTCAACAATATATAAGAAGTTTCTCTTGAAGTTAGAAAAGATAAAAACCATGGCTTGTCATGTCAAGCACTAATTCCTCTGTAGTGAAGGTTTTCCCATGAAGCGCTAAAACTGGAGACTCCTTCCACAAATGTTAAACACAAGTTTACTAAAAAAAAACTAGTTCGTTAAGGTGATATAGAGCACTACTTTAGAGTTGAGCATTCTCTCTGTTAATAGCACCTCCATTCTATTTTTAGAAAAAACAATTTCCGTTTTCACTTTAGTTTGGTCAAGATGAAGTCATTCTCACTTGATCATTCTCTCTCTCTCATACACTGGCTAGGAAAAAGTAAAAAGATCATTCTCATGGGGCAAATCCAAGATGGCTTCCAATTTGGTACATAGTGCACTACTCATGATGTAAAAGCCATTAGTTCATGCTCTGTGCACTTCAATGCACTTTATAGTGAGGCATGAAATGAATCAACCTGTATAGCTGTCAGCCATGGCTCCTCTATCTGTTTATTTCTGGCACAACTTGCTAGTGGCTTATTAGAGAATGACCGCCAATTAAAATTTTAGAAACATTGCTTACACTCAAATCCTTTATAGAATGCTTCTGGACTTTCATTTCCATCTTCTCTCTCTCTTTCTCTCTCTCTTTTCTCCTCTCTTTCTCTCTCTCTCTCTCTCTCTCTCTCTCTCTCTCTCTCTTCCCCCCTCTCTCTCTCACTCTCTGACTGAAATCTTCTGAGTTATGAATGAAATAGTGAACAGTGCCTCTGGGGGGTCAGAAACCAGACGATGTCATAATTAAATGTCCTCAGAACAGGACACCTAATTTTGCTGCCTCATTTGACTACAGATCACTTTTGAGGTTAAGTGTCGGCTCTGCTTAACCAAAATCATTTTAATTTCCATTATAAGTGGAACCTTTTTAAATTGTAGCGTGGGTCACAGTTTTCCAGCGTCTCTTTTTCTACGGGTTTGTTGTGTAATTCTCGATCTCTTCTGTTTGAAACTCTTTCTGATCAAGAAACCAAATACTCCCTAAGGGAGAGATTTTTGCCCATGTTTTCCAAAATTGTATGTCTACATGATATATCACAGACTACCACAATCAATGCACATGATATATGATATGCATGTGATACATCACTTTAAACAATAGCAGCAAAAACAAAATCGCCTTCCCTCAGGACATTCACCCTCTGCTTGATTGCTTTATAGCTTTGACTTGATTTTATTAAAGGTTTCCAAATTTCAGGCGCTCCACTGTTTGCACTGATGGATTGAATAGGATTGTGGTGTGTGAGATTGTGGTGGGTGTGTGTGTGTGTTGTGAGAGAGATCAGCGAAAAGCTACACGGCAGGCTGATATATTACAACACAGCAGACTCTCACTGTGTTTGGAGTCAACAGAAGGGAAAGACGAGGCTTATCTTATCGTGAGAATGTGTGGGAGTGAGGCGGAGAGAGAGAGAGAACGAGAGAGAGAGAGAGAGAGAGAGATTCCACTGTGCTGACGTGGTCGTAGGATGCAGACAGTGAACGATGATGAGATTGCTAAGCGAAAAGACTGCAAGCGTATGCACACACCATTCTGTGGACTTTTAAATACAAGCCTTATCCTTCCAATTCACTCCTATAAGCAAAAGCAATAGCTGTCATATTGACCATGATCATCTCTTTATTTTATTTTTTGGTAATAGATATTTAACATTTACATTTCCAAACATCTCTATGAAATGGAATCCTTCGTCACATTTACACACAAGACCACAAATTTTCCAGGTTTTTTTTTTTTATATATATATTTAAAAAGATCTGTCATCAAATCGTTTTTACTTTAAAGTGCTGCTGAATTCATCATTACAACTTTATCATCATTAACATCATTACACATTATGCTAATCTGGAGGGGAAAACCCCCATAAATGTTGACATTAAGTTTTGCTGTGTATATTTATTTAACATGCATGTAGGGAGTCTCCAGGTTTAGAGCTTTGTAACATTTAGAGGGAATGCTGTAACTGTAAAATCCCCCTCCACAGGAAGGTCTTCAGGACAGAGGAGTTTCCACTTTACTTTTCTTTTGCATTTACTTTGTAAGATGATTGTTCTATAGCAAAAGTGATAACGGGAACTGGGTTATTTCATGGGTGTTTGAAAGTAACAAAACCTATATAGATAAAAAACAAGTGTATGCTAACTGCATTTATATAAGTTAAATAAAAATTCAGTTTGATTTATTCGACTGCATACCATTTTTTATCATTGGACATTGTCTCAATGCAGCTTTACAGAAGAAAATAGATTACGAATATACTTTTTAAATGTTTAATTTATAAATAATTCCCTAAAAGCTTTTCACAAAAGAGCGAACCAGTATTGACAACTCCCTGTGGTGGCATCAGGAAGAAACCTTAACAGGAACCGGACTCAAAAGAGAACCCAGCCACACCTGTTTGTGCATTCATTAGAATAGGATCAACATTGAGGTTATCAACTGTTCATAGATGTAACTGTTCATGTCAGTTGTAGCAGATATTATTTACAGTCCAAATCTAAATTCATAGTTCTTAACTTTGCTCAGTAACGTAAAAGATCTTTAGTCTGTTCATGTGAAAACATCCTCAGTTACACATCTTCATCTGGGGGTCCAAAAATAAAACACCGCAGGATGCTGTTGTAGTGAAATAATTCAATTCAAGGTGTTAACAGAAGGTGCTAACTCAAGGTGTTAAGGTGTCAAGTCAGCTCACATCACCACAATATCAATGTTTTTAATCAATTTACATATTTTAATGGCTGTAAGTGATCGACCACAATTCTCCAAGATAATAAAAAATTTAGTGTTTGCATAATTTGAAGCGGAGGTATTGTTTTGATCCTTCAGACCTTTGTAGTCCACGTTTGTCCACTTATCCGTTTTTGCCGCATTCCTGCTTATTGAAACTAAATCAGATTTTTACCTATTACATATTGTATAGAAAAACATGTATGCATTTTATGTGAAATGTGAAAACTTTAAACTGATAATACCTCTGGAAAAAAAATATATACCAGACATCTTAAAGCCTATCTGTATGGCTGTTCACGGTGAGCTGCTGTGTGTCACTGAACAAATGTTTTAATGCTTTTTATCAGATCAGGCCACTTAGGGAGTAGTGAGTGGGTCGATGGTCCACTTTGACTGATGGGTAATGTCATTAGCTCTGGCTGCGATTGGCAGATGCAGCCGGACTGAGGCATCCTGGGATTGATCGACCTCCTCTAGCAGTGCTCTAATGCTAGCCGACGTAAAATCACTCATTTGTTTATGAAATATTGATATTGGCTGATATCTCTTCCTGGAGAAGGCCGGCTTTGGAGAAGAGTCTGCACAAAGATCTGGAGAGTATTTCTCTTTCTGTGTTACATCCTTCATTTATTATTAAACATTTTAAATAGAAACACCCACGTACTCTTAGAGGAAGTCGTACAGTCCTTGAGGGACACACAAAGTTGCACAAGCACACAGAGAGAAAAGCACTTTCTGCAAATAAATGTGCGAATAGCGCCATCTGGCTTTAGAACATAAGCAGTTACAGACATTCGTCGAGCCTAAATGAGAAAGGATGATGCACAACAATTGTTCAGGTGGATCAGAAAACTGCAGGTTTCTCTGCAATGACATTGAGGCTTAAAATAAGCCACAGCAAAACCTTTATTGGAGATAATAGCTTTCCAGATCAATAGCGCCAACCAGGACAGAAGCCACTCAACCACTAATGAATACAAGAGTTTCCACAGGCTGAGCTTTGGGTTTCTGCTCGGAAGGAAAAGTATGAATTGTTTAACATCCTAATACAATAAAGCTGAGATTGTATAGTCCATGCATTATGGAAGACTATATTAAGTCTCTATGTGAAAAAATAAACCACACTCAAATATACCACAATAATACTAATAAAAACCCAGAAAATTACATGTATTATTTCTTTAGTAACATATTTAAACACTATTTTTATTTATCATTTTACCAAAAATGACCTTGACTTTGCACAGCACACAATTAAGACTTAAGTCTGTTGTTTTGGTTGTATTGATTTACAATCATGCTGGCTTAAGCCTTTATCTTAGCTCTTTTTACTGGTGGGAATGATGGATGGTTCCCTAGCTCGCCATCCCAGCCTGCCTAATGTCCAACTTTATTGAGCTGACTTCAACATTCTAGGCCTCATCTGCTCTGCACCAACAGACCTGCACGATGAGAACTGCTGACTTGTGTGAAAAATCCTGTAATTAAATTAAACGTAACTTTGAGTGGTGTACGTGTCCACTACGCAGACTTAACAGCGATCGGCGTCAGCTCGCGGTTTGTTAATCGTGATATTGTGTAACAACAGGAAACAGAAAATGCAATTATCTTTACCGTATATATCATTCTGGTGTGTCCTTACAGCAGATCTGTTTCTGAACTTATGCTGATTCGATTAAGCCCATTGTGAGGTTTTTTTTTGTCTTATGATGAAAGTACACAGACTGCAGAATTCCCCAGGGTACACTTTTATTCTTTTAATCAGGCCAGGATTTGCAGTAGAAAAAGAAAAATTCAACTGAAAGTGGAATCTCATGGATCTTTTCATAGATGACATCTTTTATGCTGTCTTTCGGGGGTATGCAGGAACTCCTGAGGCAGCAGTTTTGCACAGAATATATAGGGCAGCATTTTGGCAGGCGTATGTAATGTCGAAAGCTATGCATAGTGTGGAAAATCGCCAATGTACACATAAATTCTAAATGCATTGCAGTATAAAACTGTCAAAATATGTAAACTAGTATCCAAGTACAGGATAATCACAGGATCATAGTTTACTAGTACTATGTATTCTGTTGTCTTATGTTACTGTGTTATGTTAATGTTCTATATAGGGTTCTTGATTCGTATATGTTTACACTAAAACTCACTATAGGTCAAGACTGATTTAGATTTAAAAACAGATGTTTAAGAAATCTTGCATTTATAAGGGGTGGCTAATGTAATGCCAAAGTGCATGCTGTGGTTATCTACAGACATTTAGATTAAGACTTTTTGGTTATTTGGCTACAATTTATATAATGAATATTGGTTAGTATCTGTTGAAATAGCATTTCAATTTATGTTTGGCTAAAGGCTATGGTTTTACAGATATGTGATATATGCAAAACGATAAGGTATATAATTAGATTTTTTGGCTTTGTTACTAATCTGAATGCACACAGACGGACACTTTTTTGTGTCGCTCCCAATAATGGCAGTCTTCTGGAAAGTTCCAAGCTGCAAAACTCTGTTTATTATTACTGACAGCTTGGATCATAAAACCAGGCAGTTGATTCTCCAGAATCTCCACCACAGCTTTGGGTTTTTCCTTCTTAGCAGGACCGTCCATCAGCTGCTGGATGTTGTCCTTGAAAAGAGGCTGTGGATTGTTGGAGTAGGACACGACTACTTTCGTGTCTTTACCCTGCGGCACATCAAAACAATTCTGTCCTTTTAAATACTCATGTTTGTCGTCGTTGTTGACCAAGGGGTTAATAATGCGAACAGACCAACGGACCCAATCATATTTCTTTTCCAAGAAACTGAGCAGCTCCTGGGGGAATTCTTCGATACTCTCTCCCTCTTTTTCCTGGACTAGCCTCTTGACATCCAGGTGTGCCTGCTCTGAAAAAGACTGCACACATTCTTCAATAACTTCCTTCATCTTTATCTCAACCTCCTGGATTTTCTCGCTCCATTCAGAGATTTTCTCCTGCTCTATATCCTCCCCTTGAGTAAGGGCACAGTGACCTAGCAAGACGATCAACCCCAAGCAGAAGAGTTCCTTCATCCGGACACAGTAGTCTTCTAGGACTCTTCTGTTCCTGGCCACATATTTCGTCACCACCTCCAGGATGGGCTCTACAAATGTGTTTTTGCCCATCAGGCCGTCATACAGCGTATAGAGGTTTTTCTCACCTCCTGTCTTGCTAAAATGTTTCAAGAACAAATCTTTTTTGACCTCCTGGAACTCTGGTTTGGCGTTTAAGATGTCAATATATTTGCGGTACAGGTTGCATAGGTTCTCCTCTACGCGAAAGTATTCACTATCAACATTTCCCTTCTGTATCTCACAGTTGATGTCTTCAAGCTGGGACGAGATCACATCAAGCCTACTTTTCACAACTATGAACTGCTCTTTGACATAGAGCACCTCCTTGCTTTCAACTTTGTCCAAAACAAGCTTCAGGACTGGAGCAGCAGCTTCACACAGTGGAAACATCTCCCCCACTGTGCTAGCCAAGACCTCAGCTCCTTTCTCCAACAGCTCCATTAAAGCCTCAATGGATTTCTTCTTCTCTGCCACCAATTTCTCCAGTGGATTTGCCATGGCTAAAAATCAACAACCAAGCAAAGGCAATTAGAAACATGCAGTCCTGAAAACCAAAATATTAAATAAAATATTCAAGATTGGGATTTTATTTGATGCCATGATATCATACTCAAAGAAGAGACCAATAAATGGTATGGATGTAAAATCAATCTGAATATGATAAACATGCAAACATTACCAATATAACAGAAGACATCAACTAAACTGCTAAATCAGCAAACAGTATTGATAATAAACACACATAAACAAAAAGATAAAAAAAAAATGACGCATGGAAAGGCCACCTTTCATGCAGGCTGGGAAATGTGCTATTTATAGCTCACTCAAAAAAAAAAAAAAAACTTAATTAGAACCCAAATGAGAACCATTATAAATCGAATGGATTACAGATTTTGAGGGTAAGACTCAAGGGGCCCCTGCAAAGAGACACACCTTAAAATATAAAAAAAATAAAGTGCAAAGAATGTGTGAATATAAAGACTCATACCTGTAAATGATGAAGATTCCGAAATGCTTCAGGAGGAGTCTTTGGGGAGGGGTTCCAAAATCTTCAAAATGTCCCTCAAGTTTTTGAGATTTAGTCGGGTGATGTTGTTAAAGCATCGGCTGAGGACTGATGCATCTGGAAAAAGAGAGAGGGAGAGAGTGTGGAGAGAGAGAGAGAGAGAGAGAGAGAGAGAGAGAGAGAGAGAGAGAGAGAGAGAGTCGTGCGTGTTGAGCCATGAGCCATTTTTGGAAAGCGCTTCGTGACAGTCGGGTAAAGCCTCATTTAGTTTTTCTGACACTTGAACAAAGCACAATGCCTGACTTTTATTCCTGTCCTTTTTCTTTTTCTTTCTTTCTTTTTTTTATTTTAAATGTGAAACAACCCCTTTTAGCTGCTTCGTGATCTTTGGAGAGGAGGAAATTTACGCATGGTGCGTAACGTTGATCAGATCCACCGGGTGCATTCACGTCGGCAAGATTCTCAGCATCATAAAAGGTGAGTGCTTTCTCAAATATTTATGTAGAAATATCAGATAACTGACATCATAATTCTCTACAGATCTGTTTTTAATAGAATTTTCTCATAGTCATTTTTCATTTTAGTTAGACATTTGGAAAGCCTACACACACACACACACACACACACACACACACACACACACACACACACACACACACTATTATAAGACTTGCCTTTTCTCTCTTGGTTCTATTTTAGTGGTAAATCGATCAGAAGGAATTAAAATCAACCCGAATTCTTTTCTAAACATTGTGTTCACATGAAAGGTCACGCCTCAATTATTCATTTAACCTGCTCCAGGATCGAGTCTCATCCCCATGACCTGGGTTTATTAAAAGCACACGAGCCTTCAACAGAACATATAGGATTATTAATCTCATATAAAAACATGTCTCACAGTGAAGATAAATGTATTCAGGCTTGGCACAGAGTATACATGTGTAAATATTTAAGCAATCATCCTTAATAATCCGAATGATGATTTTTGATTCAGAATTGTGACATGGTGATTCTTCATCTACTATCATACAGACCAGTATTTCGAACACCACCAGAGGTTTTGACACTCTTAATCAATTAAAATGGGAATTTTAGAAAAATGTTTTGGATTTCGGATCAACATAGGAAAATCTTATTTTCATTTTGAGACCCAACATCAGAAGAAAATCACATTATCTCTTCTAAATAAACGACAATAGGTTTGTGTGCTGAACCGTCCTTACCGAGAGGCCCCATGAACCTGTTCTACTCGCTTTGTGAGGAATGTTATAGGAGTCTGAAGACTGGTGAAAATGCTTGGGTGGGTTTTACTTTGTTGTTTTTGAATGTTTTCGGGCTGAAATCGTTTGGGACATTGTGTAATTTCTGCTTTATGCACTGGTGGTGAATCGAGTGTGGTGATGTTACAGTCGCTGAAGTTCTGCATCAGGTCAATCGCAAAGGTCTGTTCTTATAGATTGTCAATAGCATCAAGTCTGGAATAATGTTGCTAAAGGGGTCTGAAAGTTAAGCAGAAGTTGGCAAAGGTTTTACCTCTAAACGTGACACTGTGGAAACATTTTACATTCATTTATAATATTACACAAACAAAGGGGTCGAGCTTGTGGATGAACCAACATAGCTGTTAATGAACCTGACTTAAATCTTCAACTAATAAAACTATATATTTGTGAATATAATCCAGGAATAACTTGTATTTTTATAAAATGTCTTTATGTAAAGAAAAAGTAGTTTTGAAAATCATTAGTGTTTTTGATTCTGATTATAAAGGTTGTCGTTTGGAGCAAGTTCATTAAACCAACATTACTTATGGGGAAGTGTTTACTGTATAAGGTCCATGATCTTGAAATTTAATAGTGCAAATCATTAATGTAAACTATAAGCTGATGATGAGGTGCCCACAGAAGTGTATATTTCGAGGAATACATTAAATATTATTTAGAAAAAAAATTATTTAACAAACCTCTCCTTCACTGTATGTATTTTGATTCTGAAAAGAAATGAGTAGTTTGTGAAAATTGTACTGTTGTAAATAGTAACAGATGCATTGGGAATTTCATCTAGCAGAAATAGCTGCAAATCAGTTATATTTATATTTATATTTATTTTAATATTTTCTGAATAGAGGAGTTTAAACTTTTATTAACCTAAAAACAAAAAGCTGGAATAAAAGGTGAAGATAAAAACAGCAAACAACTTTTTACATTAATGTAAAGCAATTAGAAATAAAAAATAGCATGATGTTCTTCAATAATTATATGAAATATACATGTTTGTATAGATTGCTTGCTGTGTTTTGTACACTACAAATTGTCCTGTCTTTATGTAAATGCACCCTGTCCTGGAATTTACCAGAGACAAACATCCAGAGGGAATATGAAAAGCATTATAATATTAATAATTCAAGTATTTGCACAGAGTTATTATTTAAGTTGGCAGGACCACTAGAGGTCAGTACATAGGCTACAGTTCCTCGGTAGAAAACATTTAATTGCTTTTTAAATATAAATAATTGACCACGATAATAACTGTTAAAAGCTTGTTTCCATTTAGTGAACTCTCTCTTTCCCTGTTTCCTATCATTCAAAATGACTGTGTTATTTAATCAATACAGTGAAAAAAAAAAGTGAAAGGTGTAGGTGCTTTTATTGAAACTGTGAAGTTATGTATTTTTATTTCAAATGTATCTATTTGATAAATATTGTCACATTTTGTGTTTTAAGTATACAAGTCAAAAAGCAATTACTAACATCTGTAGTATAAGTTAACAACTTATAATACCTTGAGCTCAGAATGCAGATTGGCTCTATATAAAATATGAATCCTTCATTTACATATATGTTTTATTCTGGTTAAAATCATCATGGGTCTGGATTTAACAGAGTGCAAGATGGATGATACACCAGTCCATGGCATGGCACCGTGCACTCAACCATTCACATTCACATTCATTTTATATGGATTAATCGCATACAAACATGAAAGAACCATGCTGAAGTTCACACATAAATTGACCTAAACTTCAGACATGGATTGAAGTAGTCAGTGCTCACTTTTATCAAAATATACGTGATGTAGATTTTGTCATCTTTACTGACCTCTAGTGGCTAAAAGATGTATTAAGGCTTCAGCAGCAGCAGAGGAAGCAAACTGACAACGTTTTACACAATTTAAAGTATTTGCTATTTGCATGAGATAAATGAGATAATAATAAATAACAAATAACCCTTCAACAAACCAGGTGTTATTGCAAATATAAAATGTTTATGTTGTATAAACTGGAATAATTTTAACATTTTTACAGCCTAAAAAGTATAAATCTTCATTTAAAGCCTGAAAAATGAGGTGTTAAGGATTTTAATAAGACCGCATAGCTGTAACAGTAGTTTTTATATAGCAGGCTAATGCATTTTTGTTGACAATTTAAGATGTTAATAATAATAAATTCTGTTTCCTAATTACTGACCTCTCTGCATGAAAAATAAATAACCTTATTATATAACCTATATTAAATAACCTATAATATATAACCTTATAGCAATACACTTTCTTGTTTTTTTTTATTAATCAACATTTAAATGTCATTAGGGTTAAAAAGAAGGCTGTCTTGTTTTATATTATAAATATTTTATACAGTATGTTGTCATATACCGTAGTAGAAAAGACAATGGCGACATCTAGCGGCAAGGTGTTGTGTAGACGGTCTAAAGTCGCCTGGCAATAAAATGCTGCCTTAAATTACATTATTAATTATTATTATTATTATTATTATCCTCTAGAAAATCAGATTTATATTCAGTCTTGTCACATTTGTGCAGACAAATGATAATGATTTCAATGTGTACATGTAGAAAAATCATCCAAGTAATTTTATGCATTTATACAGTATCTTTTTATTGGTAGTGCATAGTTTCTATACAGCTTTATTCAGCAACTAAAAAAACACAATCAAAGAACAGGAAAGCATTTTTATTTTCACAATTTCTCCCATTTCCCCTGGTTCACAAATCATTTCTCATTACATTATTTGCAGAGAAAATGAGCTAATGCGTTGGAAGAGCTCGAACTGGTCTCATTTCAAAAGTGCATAATAGATGATTGTAAGTATAGTGTATATAAGCATTACAGTTTCCACATATTATTTAACCCTTACATAGAGAAAAGCAAAGCGAGGAAGAGAAAGAAATAGAGAGTGAGTAATGGATTTATCTAACAGACGTGAACGTTGATATAAGGTAAAGTTATAGGTGTAATATATGCAGGAGGCAGTAATGGTTCAGTAAACATCCTGTGAAAGAGAGAGCATGCACTTTAAGCTGTTTATTCGAAATCGATGCTGAAGGTACATAATGTGATTTGACAGAGATACGAGTCAGATTCTCATATTCCAAACATGACCAGCTGTGAATGTGAGACAGAACATTGATTAGGATGTAACTGCATCGTTTAGGTTTGGTCTGTACGAATAATAAAAGGTAAATAAAAGAAATAAAAAAATATTTGACAGAGAGAGAAAAGAATTGTTAAAAAAAAAACAACTAGAAGTAAAAAAAAAAAAATAAAATAAAAAAAAGATGCACTATAAAAAAATGCATTCAAACTTCACAACTTTGATCAAGTTTCCCAGAATAAAAAAACAAATAACAGACCTTTACCTCATGTAGTGTAGCAGACATTTCACAGCGTTACATTCTCTCTCTTAAGGATTTTGAAGTAGACAGCATTGGAGACAGAGCCATATTATATAAAATGCAATGCTAATTTGATCAGATTGCAGGTCGGATTATAGAAGTAGATGACGATGAATTTGGGATGTTTGTAGGGATATTTTCATAAAGCTTAGCTTGGTTTTTAGTGTTTTACATGTTACAGTAATGTAAGTGTTGTATGTATGCAGTTAAGTCATGGGTATGTAGTGTTAGTTATGTATGCATTCCTCATTAATCCATGTTTGAATGCAAAGTTTTAAACCCAAGTAGGGTTCCAGTTAATAAAAAAATAAAGACGTTCGTCTTCACAACACAAAATATGCAACATTCTTTGTTTTAGATGCTTTTGATACTGTAGGAGAACCTCCCAAAGTGCAGGAAGTGCTGCAGAATGACTGGATTATGAAAATAACTGGGGGGGTGAATGTGACAATACCATGAACCAACCACACCCACACACACACACACACACACAAGGTTTATGTAGAATCAGCTATAGGCTCCGGCACCTTCAGACTAACCATCAAGCTGAAAGTGCAACATTATATGGTGAAGGCAGGAATCTGTTCAGGATATTGAATGATTAACTAAATGAAATATTGGTGCTGTAGAGTTTAAATGGCTATAAACCCAAGGTTGGCCACACCCACCTGTATAATGTACTGAAAATATTGTTGGTATGGTTTTTACTTCTCCAAAAAATGTTTTTAAAACAACTGCTTTTGAATCTCAAGGAGAAATTGTATTTAAAAAATCCTGACTATCTAGAAAAAAAAAAAGACATTAGTGGTGGAAAAGAGAGGCACCAAAAAGACACAAAGACCTTTACAGAAGCATATATATATATATATGTGTGTGTGTGTGTGTGTGTGTCTGGAGAAAGGAATCACTTGCACCTCCCGAGCGCCTCCTGCATCTTCTCTTGTACATCTTCCATGTTCTTGCTCCACTCCTCGATCAGACCTTCCTCATCATCACCGATGATGGCGGCGTAACCCATTAGAGCGATGAGGCCGATGCAGAACAGGTAGGTGAGATGTGTGCAGAGGCGCTCCATCACCCCACGATCTCCTTTTGAGTACGTCATGTAGACCTGGAGGATGGGCCGGCTGAAGAGCTTGGATTTGCCCATGACACCATCATAGAGTGTGTGAAGGTTTTGGTCGCCCATGTCGTTGGCATAGATTTCCTCAAATTCATCACACCTGCTCTTCTTGTACTCGGGCCGTGCCTCCACCACCTTCATGAACATACGGAACTGGTTTCGCAAATTCGCCTCTACTGTGCTGTACTGCCTGTCCAACGTCTCCTTCTGGATCAGGCACAACACATCACGGTTCTGCTTTGAAATATTTTCCAGGCCTTGGTTCACACTGCCAAACTCACGGCGAAGAGTTTGAATATCCTCGTCATCCACGTGGTGGAGGACGACACGGATCAGCGAGCCAGCAACACCAAAGATGGGATTCACCACAGAAGCTGCTGATGAGATGGTAGCTACACACTCCAGCACCCTCACCAGGCCTCGCTTCAGCTTGTCTTTGTCCTCGAAGATGTCGATGTCAGCCATGGCCTAAAACAGAAACGTTGGCCTGATTGGAAGAAGAAAATATATTTAAACCATATAATAAACAAAGCACTTTGTATTCAACCAAATGAATTTACAGATTATACAGATGCTGGATTCTCATTTGGATTGAATCCCAGTTCAAATCATTTTATATAACGTGAAGAAGATCAAGGAGATGAAGTTATCTAAGGCACTCTATATTAACTCTCATACGCTGACAGACAGGAAATATTTTACAGTAGACCCTTTTGGAAAACTACTCGTAATGCGATCGATTGTAAAGCTTGGAGCTTTCGGTGCTCTACCGTATGCAAAACACCTCTTTGCATATTGCTTTGCGGTGAGTAGCTGAAATGCACAGAGTGAGCTACATGTCCTTAAAAAAGGTCAGTGTATGCTGAGAACGTCATTCCTTATTCAATCTTTTATGACAAGAAAATAAAGTACTGCTAAATGCCATCAAGGGACAGTAAACTAACACTCAATAAAACCAAAGCCTTTACTTGGAAAAGTCAAACATTTATTTTAGCACAAACAATAAAACAGTATGGTCCACAATTACAAAGTATCAGAAAAGAGACCAAAATGAGAATAAAAAAAAAAAAAAGATACACACACATGTTGGTGCAAAAATGTCCAGCTTGTTTGACTCTACATTCAGCAACACATTTAGATTCATATCATATAATATTTTGCATAATCTGCTTAAAGTGAATAAAAAACATTTGAAGAGATTTTAAGTGCTAAGCCAAAATAGAAAACAATACAAGAATAGAAAGAAACCAGTTTCTTATTGCCCGTAATATAAATAGCATTGATTGTGTTTATATTTGTCTCTATTATAAAGCAGTAGAAATTTAGACAGCAGTGGTTTAACAACCTTTCAGTGCATTTAGTATCATCCTACTCGCCACACTCATCCAGGACTTCTTGCATCTTGCTTTGAATTTTGATGACCCTTTGAGCCCACTTTTCCCTGACCTCGTCCTCGTCATCCTCCGTGACTGCGTAGTAGGCCATCAGTGACATGAGGCCGATTTGGAAGAGGTGAGCTAGATGAGCGCATCTCGCCTCCATGATCTTTCTGTTCCTGTCGCAGTGCTCTAGATAAACTGTCAGCAACGGCCTCCCAAAAACTGTTTCCCTCCCAATGATGCCTCGATAGAACACATCCAAGCTCAGGTCGCTCTTGTCCTTTTCATAGGTATCCTTAAAATCTTCCATGTAGCGCTCACCATCATTGGGGTTCGCTCTTATACGCTCAACCATGGTGTTCAAGGCACCATATTGGTGCTTGATGTATTCCTCGTATTTGCCGAACGTTTCGTTGATTTCGTCGATGCGGATTTGGCGCAGCGTTTTCTTGTTCTGCTCAGAGATGCTCTCCAGCTTGTCATGAATCTGCTTGAAGTCCTTATCCAGCACATTGCCTTCATCTTCCACCAGGCCTTTTCTTACTACACCAACCAGCGAGGTGACGATACCAAACAGTGGGTCAATGGAGGAGGCAAAGGAGGAAACTTTCTCCACATAACCAAGCACCTTGGCCGCAGTTTGTTTGATTTGCTCCTTGTCTGCCATGGATGCAGGTGGATCACTGGCTTGATGTCTACTGAGCCTGTGGTCCCCTGATTCTAAAAGAAAAAAAAAGAAGGAAACAATATGTCAATGAACCAAACTGGAACTACACACCTACACAACTGAGCCACTTTTCACTAAACAAGTTGTTAAAAAGATCTCACTTCCTCCCTTCATTTTCTTGATCTAAACACGGACTTTAATTACCATCTATGCAGATTAGTAGGTTGCTGTCCAGTTCTGAAACAACCAACGAGAGAAACGTGGCAGGTACCAATAAAATACGCTGCTCATTATGGATCAGCTTTATAGACCATGACCTGACCCCAGATTTGATTCCATTCTATACAGACTATTATTTTAGTATTTATTAAAGTTGGGCATGAAAAACCAAACTGAAGGCCATTATGGACGCCTGTATAAATTTCTATAAAACGCTGGATTTAAATAAAGCATCATAAAGGCTACTGGCCACGTAAACAAAATGTAAACAGCAGCTCTTTTCATGTAATGTTCATGTCATTGATTTATATACAACAATGAATGACAGGCTGTCAATCGATCTGTTATTGCCAAACCACAACCAGTTAGGGAAAATCTGGTTTAATATCCATTCTGCTTTGACAAGAGGCAGACATTAAAAGAAAAAGCACAGTTATGGACAGAATAAACCCCCAGAATGCACAATTTCATTATAAGTTTATGCTGTTGCATAATATAGAAACTGCATCTAGCACTGAAGCTCTGCCCATTGTCAGGCTAAACTGGTTAGCTTAAAATGAAAACAACCCACACAATGACTCCCTCAATCGTATCGCAATGAAACGCCAGTACAAAATGGTTTCATATGAGGCATACTGACTAAAATCATTGTACAGGAAAAGAAAAAATGGGCCCAAGCTAAGGATCTTACCTGTTTAATGTCTGTTGCTGTTCCCTTCCTAATGGTGCTGCTGTGTTTTTCGTGCAGGCAGCCACTATCTGAGCGTCAGGTTGGAGAGACCGCCCCTGCCTCTGTGCTATATATGGCCAGGGTGAGGGAGTGACTCATATCTGAGCAATGCTTACTGGGTTAGGGAGGGGAGGAAAGGGGGAGAGAAAAAATGCAGCCCTTCCGCAGTCCCTTCTTACAGCTCAGAAAATGGCTGCCACGCTTCTCGCTGCAGTTGTTTAGCAGCAATTCAAAAGTATGTATATACGCGTTTAAGACCTGGGCGTAATGAGAAATGAGCAAAAAGAAATTCAGGAAGTGGATACCAAGGGAACTAGTATTTCCAGATACGGATAATAAAAAAAAAAAAGAAGTGAGAAGGAAAAAAACAATTCTATTGAAAGTAAAGGCAGAGCTGACAATTGGGGAATGTGATCTAATAGCTTCAACACTGTTCACATTGTATATGCAGCTGCTCTACAACTGTTCACTCTGCAACCCAATTCTGTTCAGCTGCCCGTTTAAAACAGCTGTAAGTCACTTTATAACAGCTGTAAGTCACTTTATAACAGCTGTAGGTCACTTTAAAGGTTTGGGGGGCTTTTCTGTACTCTAGTTTTGAGTATATATGATGTGGTTGTGATAAATCGAATGGAACACAGAGATATTACAATAATCACCTTCTTCATGAGGCTTTTTATTTCAGCTTTGATGTCTCTAAATATTCACAGCACATGGTGCATCATGGTCTATTAGAACTTCACACTTTCAAGTAGGATGTTGCTATATGGTGTTACACTACAGCAGCATTTCAATTATGTTTTTATTTGGGGGAAAATAATGCTATAACAACAAAAAATAATATTAGTCCAGCCCTGAAAGAGGACAAAAGTCCCCAAAAGGAAGATATTAATCTTGTTAAAATAAAAGCTCAACAGAAAATAACCCTTTCACGAATGACTTGCATCGTATAAAAAATATGATCATTTCAATGAACCATGATTAATTATTCATTACCATGAAAATATTTTATTCCAAATTAGATTTTACGCTGATAACATTAGAATAAGTTACTCTGCAGCTGCATGTTACAATGATAAGTTTGATGTTTGGCTAAAGAAAAGCTAAAGTTTTATGTTCAACTGTTTTTTGGGTCTGTAGTTAGAGGATTTTATACTGGATGGATGTTTACGATGAACATGAGCTCCAATTTGTGGCTTTTTTTTTTTTTTGGGACTTAGCACCTTTTAAAAGTTTCCTGAGAGAGATAATTAACACCGGATATTAAAAAATATACCGAAAAAAAAAAGACTTTCAGCAAGTCTCAGAATAGATTTCATTAAAATAATTATGATTTTTATTCCCTTGAAGACTATAGAATGTTGACTACTCCTTCAAACCAAAACAGAAACCTTTAAATTGAAATGACCAACCCTAAGCCTTTAGGCACCAAAACTCAATGTCCAATTATGTGAAAGATATAAAAAGAAATAATTTCTGGTATGCTGGAATTCATTCATACGAAAAAGGATGAATGAACTTATTACTGGAAGAGTTTATGAAAATACATATGCAATCACTGAATCATTGTGTGATGATAAAAAGATTATTAAATATTGGGCATTGATCAAAAAATAAATAATAATAATAATAATAATAATCAACAGAAACAAAAAGAAAAGAAAATTCTTAAATTAAATTGGTATTCTGCATTGTGAGGGTGAAGGTAACGCTCTGAAAGACAGTTTGTGTTTTAAAAGTTTGGGATTATCGATTTCCCAGACCGAACAAGGCAAAGTTCAGAAAGCACAGATGTGAGTGGACTTGATTATTTTTGTTTATGACTGAAATCAAGCAGTCACACTTGTCATATGATGCACACCGATGCACATATTCACTATGGGCAAGTCTGTGACACGATATTTATCTGTTCATGATGTATTTCCACACAATTACTTTTCCATTCTGTGGCATATTATATTTCAAATTCTGAAAAACTCTGTAGACTTAAAACTGTACCGTCTCCCATTGAAGAAACTTTTAAACTGAGTGGTTCCTGAGAGCTGTTTTTTTATGAAACATAAGGCAGAGAGCCATAAAAAGTTCTTTTCAAGAATAAACAAGAAACTAGATTTCTAGTCCTAGAGTTTATTTACTACCTGATGCAGCTGAAAAGATTCACCGTATAAAAGCTTCCAGCCTGCAGTGATTCGATCCCGAGCACAGATATGAGGGCCGATACGATGTTTTACGCTGTGAACGTGAGATATTTTCGCCTGACGTGAATCTGATCATCTTGCAGGATGAGAAAAGAAATAACTTCACGACAAATGTTCTAACTTCTCTTGGTTCATTGTGAGAATGTCAGTGTCTTAATATTTAGTTCATATAAAGAGCTCCAACATCGGTATTAAAACTTTAACAGTAAATAGGATTAAAGAATCTCATCAATAAGCTTTAAGAACAGGTTTGTGGGAAAAGCAGGGCCTTACGTTGCAGTGTCCAAAGGTAAAAGTGTCGTCTCAGGTACGAAGAGCCTCTGCAAGAAAACAAGAGGGAGGAATTAAAGATCACAAAAAAAATTCATAAAGAATAAAACAATCAGAAGTGCTCTTATTTATTTATTTATTTATTTGCAAAATAAAAATGCGAACTAAAACAAAAGTGCTTATAATCTCAGGTTATAGGGCTTTTTTTCTATAATGAAATAAAAGGAACTTTAAGTAAAAAAAATCATAATAAAAGCATTATTTAGTATCAGAATGACATGGACTATCAGAATCAGCAATTTCTTGAATAGATTTAATAAGAAAAATTAATATAAATATCAAGACTCCACAATCAGAGCAGACCCTGAACTGTTTGTATATAATTACATCATTACTAATAGAAACAGGAACCTAAAAACGTAAAAAATGTGATGAATGAACTGGGTGCGTTTGTGAAAATATTATAATGATGGGCCTGCAGTAAAAATACTTTTCCACAGAAGCTAAAAGAAATTCATAAAAACTTGAAATTGTAGATTCCATTATAAGGTTGAATAATGCTTTGTGTTTGTGTCATAATGTTTGCAATTATCCATCTCCCAGACCACGTTCGGCAAAGTTTGGTAAGCAGAGTACCAAACCAGACCGGACTAATTTATGCTTATTGGCTAAAATCAGTAGCCTTTGTCATGTGACACACACCTACTCACTTATTCACTAGGGGCAGATCTGTGACACGATATGCATCTGTTCAGCCTGTATTTCCACTATTACTACAACTACCAATTTTTTTTTGTTTGTTTTTTTTTTGCGCTTGCCTAGTTTTAAACACACAATGAGGGTTCCCCAAGAAAACCAGAGGGGGCGCTAATTTACACTTTTTCGATTTATGACCAAAAACATCACATTCTCAAAAGACATCATGCCACAAAACCTGAGCTCCAGTGTAACCCTTTACATCCCTGACACTTTTAAACACTACATACAAATGTGATTTACAAACCCAAATCTCTAAAAAAAACAAATTAATGAATGGATTAATAAAAAAAAATTTAAAAATCATAATTTTAAATTGTTTCATTATGAGATTTAACCTCTTCTTTACCAGGAAGAATAAACGAATGAAAGTGTGATCTCATTTTGCCTTAAATATCTGAACTAATAACAGTCAATTTCTTCTATAAATATATATATAAAATGATCAGAATTGAACAATCGCTCTAGTTTTCAGTTGCAGGAATCGAGCCAATTTCCATTTTTAGGCAATTAAAGGGTTAAAAATATGCTTATGTTTAATAAATACATTTAATTAAAAAAAATTACATTTATGGAAAACAGAAACTACATGAGCAAAGTAAACATTATTTAGATGCTGTTTGCAAATAATTGCTAAATAATTGTATCTATCTTTTTCAGGTGAGGGTCAATTCAATTTATATACAAAGTATTATCAGCAATATATATTTACATATATAATATGTAATAATTAATTTTAAAAAAAATTCAAAAATTTAAATCATTGAAGGTTTATATTTTTAGAGACTAGATTATAGAAATTAGTGTTTACATGCATCTGAACAAAACACACACACACACACACACACACCCACACACACACCCACACCCACACCCAGTCAAAATCCACAACAATTTATAAAGGATTAAAGATTTTCTCTCTTAAATTGTGTTCATTTAGGCCTAAACCTCATTATTTAATGTGATTGTTTCATTATTAAGCATTGAGTCCAGTATTGAACACTTTGTTACAACCTTAAAAATCCCACACAATGTTACAGTTTAAAAGTGAATGACACGCAGCATGACTGAGGCTCCATTGAGGAAGTGAGCAACATGAATCTGCTTTCACTCTTGAGAGCGGCCATGTTTAAATCTCCCTGTAAACACACAGAGGGAGTAAATATCAACTATTTGACTAGCAAAGTTACACAGAATGCACAGGAGATGATATTTGCATAGATATATTCCGTTTGAGAGCCTCTCCTTCTTTATATTGTACCTTTATTTGATTGTTTTTCTCTCCTTTCACAGGGCATAGCCCTAGTGCTAATATTAGCACTTCTATTGGCCAGAAGATCCAAAAACAGAAAAAAATTCCTGAAGAACTACTTCAAGAGGATATGACAAGACAATTTAAGGCCTTCCTATTGATATTGTGAGTACTGAAAACTTGCAAATATCCTCCACAGTGGAGCAACCAGTCACCTTTCTGCCTGGCTCAGCTATAGCGCCCCCTAGCAGCCTCTCCATATTTCCTTGTTTGTGCTTCATACCAAGTCCTCTCCTTTCTTTTTTCTGCCCATAAAAATCCAATACATCACATCCTTTGCCATAAATATGATCCATGACACCTCACAATCAACCCATCCATCCATTGGGAGTCTAGGCAATGGCCAAGACAGCTCTTCTTACCTCTTCACAGCAGCTATATCTCTCCTCAAAGTCCAAATCCGTGTGCACTTCTTCTTCCCAGCAATCCTTGCAAAAGGGCCACTTCCATGTCAGATCTGTGTAGGGGTGTTCATAATAGACCATACCATTTTCTATGCCATAGAAGACCCTGGTGGGTGCAAATCACCCCATTAGGAACCACAGACGCACGAGCCATCACTTGCTCCACAAAAAAATCTATATATTCAGCCCTCCATTATTCAGCTCTTGTCTTAGACTGTACACATCCTCCCCCAGTCACATTTGAATATTCCAGCCTCCCAACAGTCAAATAGACCCTACAGAGTGGCAACTGGCTCTATGGAGACAGCTGGAGGCGCACAGACTCTCAAAGGGCTAATTGAGAGCCTGTCTGGCTGTACCACTTGTTCCAAAGAGCCATAAATTATCTTGGGGGCAAATATAAGTTCAGAGTGGGCTATTCATATAGATATTAATTAAATAAATCCAGAGAAACGGTCACTGAAATATAAGATATCCACTAAGACAGCCGGAGCCATAAGGAACTGACGCGCCTCTCCAAAGGTGCAGGTGTGCGTCCACAAACAAATACCTAATTATTACTCCAAACAAACACAGCACAGAGACTTATTTGCGTTCCAAAAATCGCAAAATGTTTTTAGTACAAACATACAAGAGATTTTAGACGTCAGGGCTGATCTGTGCCAAAAATATATTTTTTTATATTTATTTAAAATCCTATTTAATTGTTCGGTTTTGTTAAGACGCCATGTCATTCACTGTCAATGAGTCCATGCTAGAATATATGTTGTTTGCTTAAAACATTTTTTTAAATACTAATTTTAGACAACAAAAAGACTGCGATACTTATATGGCAGGATTATATCGTGTATTATGAAAAGCATTGCGGGGCGGGTGATGACCACGCACCCGACTTCTGCAAACACGCGCATATAAAATATAAAATACGTTTATATATTTTTTTTTTTATATTTATGATATTTTTTATATTTTATATAATGTTTTTTGTCCGTTTTCAGATGCACATATGATTCATTTATCTGTGAAGAATTAAGAATCGAGCAGGTCAGCGCGCTGACGCATCATGGCGCGCGTCAGGATCCACATCCAAAACCTTTCTTTCCAGGAAGATCTTCTTCAGGATGTATAGAAGCATTTTTTCTGTATTTAAGCACAGCACTGACAGACATTTCTGCATGTGGAATTCCAAGGACATCAGAGGAAAGTGCGAGTCTGGACATGTCCTTCAGCCTATACGTCCATACCTCCCCTCTCCTCAGCCCCCTTAAACACAGTAAACAGAAAAATGACTTAAATGTGCAAGCTCCAGCCTGAGTGTGTGTGTGTGTGTGTGTGTGTGTGCATGAACTTCCGAGCTGATCCCGTTATTTAGACCATCAATAGGCCTGATAGTTAAGAAAGAGCATGCAATAAATATATAAAGCAGCAGGTGCGTGAACATCTGCTGAACAACCGCATGCGCAACGCAAACCCAGCCGCAACATGGTGTAACCGCATATAATGTCCGTGTTCATTCTAACAGAAACAGAAATGATGAAATGAGTCGTTTAGATGTCCAACAAAAGAAAATCTACCCGGATGAATAATTAAAAATCTCTATTTGGCATCAGAAGCCCATAACGCTCTAAACCCCTCAATGAACCTTCATGTTACCAGAAACGTGCGCGTGCACGAGATACAACAGCTTAATGTTTAAGGCAGTGATCAAATCCAGTCCCACAGAGATCTTTAGTGTTCACCTCAAACCACCAGACTTTGCTTTATCATCATAACAGCAACCTGGTCAGTTGTATGGCAATATGTACAGGTGAAAAAAAATGTTGTATTGTGGAATAGTAAGCAAATGTGTCTTACAGATGCCAATCAATTTCAGCGCACAATCATACACACACACACACACACACACACACACACACACACTTCAGACAATTTGGAAATGCTGATCAGCCCCAGTCTTTGGACTTTAGGAGAACAAATGGGACGCCTGGAGGAAACCCAGGGTGGAGGCAGAATTCCCAACCCCAGAGCTGTGAGGCATTAACACTTCTTCTTCTCCTTTTTATTATATACTTATCTAACTGGTTTATCAGATACATGAACCGTTAACAACATTCAAATGAGCTTCCTCAGTGGAAACAGCTTGATGTTTACTTCATATACTGTGATTGCAGACGTGTGCATGAGTTTAATGCAGCTGATATTAATTTTTAATGAGATTTTTATATATAGAGAGAGCCACAGTATCTGCCCTTAGATAATGCACTTTATTAATAAATAGGTTTACTGCTGATGCAACAACATTGCTACAAAGACGGGAATCCAGAGTTTATCCCAGGAAAGCTGGACTGGGTATGGTGCAGGACTTCACCCTTGATGAGACACCAGGCTATTATAGGGGGCAAGTATAAACTATGGTGTATGTGGAAATGAATTTCTTCTTGATACCTCACACTATGGTATTGCAATGAAGACTATATGATCTGTTCATATGCTCTAATGAATTCAAGTTGCATTTAACTGCAGCCTTTATAAGCACCGAACTGTGAAGGAACAGTGAATTATAAATGTTGTATCATTAATATGTTTATGACAAATTAGGATATTTCTTAAATATTTCAATTGTAGCAAAAAATACACAGCACCCATAAACACACCTGGCCTGCTTTCATAACACCTGACATTACTGGTATTTATGCAAATCTTAAAGAAGCCTGTAACCAGTATTTTTATTATTCTAATACTTACACCACTACACTGCCTCAGGTCAAATGATTGTAAGGATCCAGAACAAGCAATCATTCCATAGTGTATTCCCACTTCCCAGCAATTTGCTTTGGATGCCAAATGCCCACTAGTGACAAATGTCTTGCTCTCCATTAACAGTCCAATTCGTGATACCTGGTACTGAGTTGGCATTTTGTACATTAAGAAACACAATGTCACATGCTGTTTATAGAAAATTGAATGCGTACCTAATAAACTGGCAGCTCTGAAAGTGTCTCGGGTATAGGATTTAATCCCACTAATTTAATATGGTCAGTTAATTTGTAAAATGCTGGAACCTAATTCCACTCTAGACAGCTCTGACCTGAAGTTTTGGTGAATCCAGACATTAGTGTGGAAAAAATAAAAGCATTCAGCTTCCTGGAAAAATGTACCACTTGAGTTTATGTCAGTATTATGGAACGGAAAAATCATAGATGAAAAGATGAAATTTTATATGTGAATATTGTGTTTAATAAGGGATCTTAATCGATTCATGTATTTTAAATGTAATGTCTGCCCTGTTCCTGGAATCATGATTGTGTATTTGTATTTCCATTCAGGTGCAGAAAAACACAGACATGTAGCAGTGCTGATACCTGCTTTGAGGTAGACTCAGATCTAAGATCTTTAATGCTATAGAGATCAAAAGGCTATCAAAATATTATTTGCATTTATTATTGCTTTGTATTTCTTTATTTTTTTAAGTGTCCTTTGAATAAATATTTTTCAGACTTTTGATATTTAACATAACATATATTTGTGATACTTTTCTTGCCTGTTTATTTTTATCATGGCATATATATATATATAATAAAGGTATTAATAAAGGTATTAAATGAATAATTTGGTTTTTTTTTTACTGTACTTTTTCTTGTATTGAGTTTAATAAATAAATAAATAAAATGTTCAATACATAGAAATGTAAATAGAGCTTCTGTTCTGCAGTTGTCTTTTTTTATTAATATAAAAAAAAAAAATCTTTTTTTTCCCCAAAGCACTATTCATCCCAGAGCTTTAAAAACTACAGTACCTTGATCAAACTTATCTCAGACCTTCAACCTTCTGCTGTAGTGTGCTGGGACTGATCAGATTTACATTTATCCTGTTACAGAAGCTAAGATTGGCCATCAAACTCCATTTAAAAGTTTGTCAGCTCCTGAAGCTTTCATGTTATGACCAAACTCAGCATAATTCTTCCATCTGTTATGAAAGAACAAGATCCAATTTTCTATCAGTAGAGAATCTAAATCTAGAGGATAAACAAAAATTCCCAAAACAACCAGGCTTCCACTGAGGGAATGTTCACGAGTCAAACACCGAGTGTCAGATCACACACTTCCTGTATTTCATTCACATGCGGTCTCCATCCATCTCTCGATCATCTGTCCATCAATACACAATTCTTAGTTCTTTGTCAATCTTCCAATATCATTCTCACCCCATCTGACTTTTTACTTCTACACTTGAATTTCTCTTATGTCTTTTACCCAGCATCCGTCTTGTTTTTCTTTCTTCACACTAAACAGTTTCCATGTTCAGACTGACTTTCTTGCGCTCCAAGCTTCTCATAATGAACTGCCCGTGTTTTGTGAAGTGTATTGATGTAATCCTGAAACAGCCGCTTTAATGAGTAGAAGTGAATCAGAATTAGAAAATCAAAACTATCATTTTTTTAATAATAATTTCTTTGCATTTATACATGATTAAAAAAAAATCAGATACCATAATTGCATAAGTGACATTTATTTACTCTGCTATTATTGTGGAAAATAATCCCAGATACACCCGGGCACTTTGACACTACAGACTGGAGCATAAATAAACGGTGTAGTCGTCATGGGTTTAGTGTTCGGTTCGTGTCTGTGGAAGCACTGGTTGCCTGTTCCATCTTTCTTGCACGGTGTCTCCTCGTGGCTTCTCTCCAGGCTTCTCTCTGCAGCTTCTGCATGGGTTCGGGGAGATCCTGGATTCTTTTTCTCCTGCGGAAAGACCTGGAGGGTAGCAGGTTATCAAAACACACATATCGCATGAATATGAAGGTGCTGAGGATATTATAAAGAACTGGCGGTGGGACTGGAAAACATAAGCAATATAACACCATGTCATGAGTAGGTATCTGAATATGCTTTCAATAAAGGATTATATATCAAATAAAGCACTTTGGTTGCTAACTACTGAGCGAGGAAACCAATGAGGCCATGATTTTTTGCAGCCTTCTAATATATTTTTATTTGTAAAACAATCAAATTTGATTCATAAAGTGCTTTTAACAATGGGCATTGTCCCAAAGCAGAATTAAAGATGAACAGGTTATTAGAATTTATAGGTTTAGTGCTTATAAATTTATCCCGAATCTCCCCAGAGATGTTATGAGAAAGAAACTTCGAGAGGAACCTTCCTCATCCACAACACCGAATGTCCATTCATTACAGCTCCATCATTGTTGTGGTTTACTGTTCAGTGATGGACGCTGAGATGGAGAACAGTTCACAAGGGGGGTGGGGGGGATCTTACTCTGGTTTCCTCCCACCACTGGAAGTGACATGTCTTTCCTCTGTGCTAATTGTCTGAAGCTGGATTGATTGTTTCACATTTCTGGATTGACACTTGGCAGCATTTCATATTTCCAATGACAAGGTCTTGAAAGTTCACTGGAAAATCAACAACTTCTCTCCATTTTAACAATCTTCTGATTACTGCATTCATTAGTTCATGTTGGACTTGGTAGTGTGGGTAAGATCATATATGTCATATATGCAAGAAATGTGGATTATTTACATGCCGACTACACTGTATTATTGCGACACTGGTGATTAGTTTCCTCACTCAATAAGAAAAAGATTTGGAAAAAATAAAATGCATATAAACAGCACCTGATAAACCTGATAACACTCGTCCATGGCCAGGAATCCCACAAAGCAAAGCAGGAATTCATGTCCTCCTTCAAATACTCATATTTTGTAATGACCTCCTGATATGCTGTTATTACCCATGTCTTATGATTTAGTCCTCTTTTAATGAATCAATCTGTAACCCATAAAAAATATGGTCAAAGTACCTCGAGCGCTCCTTTTCCTTCCAGGCGAGATACTTTTCAGGGTCAGCACGGATCCTCTCTCTGTATCTTCTCACACAGTCCCTGCTTTTCGATTTTCCTCTATGATCATCACCAGGAATCCACCTGGAGATCCAAAAGTTCACAGAGTTTCATTTTATCTTCAGATCATCTGTGGCTCTGAGGACCGAAGTCTGAAGACAGAGAACGACCCGTGCTTTCTGGATCAAACTTCAACTAACAATGTATAAGACTATTGAACCAATACAACACTCCAGTACTCCACTTCCTCTAAAACACTCTGGGTACAAACACTAATATGGTCCAAGTAGTATTTTAAAGTGAATTCACTTTCCTGGACGTCATGACCTTTATTAAAATTGTGTAATTGTGTAATCTCTAAGAGAAGAAAATGCCTTCATGTTAAATGGTTGGTTGACACACAAACCGTTTCATGTGTACTAAATAAATGAGAGATGGTGGCTTAGTGGTTAAAGCATTGGAGTCTGGATCAGAAGCTCACAAGTTCAAATCCCAGCACCACTGCTGGGCCCTTCAGCAAGGCCCTTAACCCTTCTTAGTTGTAAGTTGCTCTGGATATTATGGCCAAATGCCATAAATAAATTGCAATTCCCATTAATACTGAGCTCTAATGTACTCAAACGTTCCAAACCAATCTTCCATCAAATTTCAGTTTAAAAGTGTTTCAGTGTTTTGGCTCAGAAAAACATGGATTTATATTTACAGCATAAAAAAATATTAATTTGGGTTATTCAATAATCATAATTATGTTAAAAAATTGCAAAAAATCATCTTTTTGTGGCATTAGATTAGTTTACGTCACAGAACTCAGGCAAAGACGGATGTTTTGTCCGAGTTACAAACCCGGAATGGCGAGTTGCTTGAACATTCCACTGCACTATATTCCGTGTAGGAAGTCGGGTTTTTCCGTGTTCAATGCACTCTGATTGTTTTGACCTTTACTGATGTACATCAGAGTAGGGTTGCAAAGGGATGGAAAATTTCAGGTAAATTTCTGAAAACTTTCTATGGGAACTTCTCAGGAATTTGTTGGAAATATTCCAAGTTGAAAATTTACAGAAATTTATGGAAATGTACAGGAATTGATGGAAATATATGGGAATTCTACATTTTGTGTCATAAACCGACATTTATTTTTTTTGGACATTTTTTACTTTGATTTAATTGTTAGTATAATTTTGAGGCTTACACACACCACAAAGAATTTTTTAACATAATTTTATGCAATATTTTAATTATTTATGCAAAAACTCGCCAAGATGCCTTTTTTTTTTTTTTTTTTTTTTTTTTTTTACATTATTTTGTGTGCAGGATTGAAGAAATTGTGTGTGTTATGTGATGGAGATATGCACAGTGCACTTTGCAACCCTACATCAGGAGGTCTTTAACCACCAGGTCCCAAACCAGGACTGGGCCATGAAAGAGATCCTACTGAGTTGCAAAAACATTCTGGGGAAAATGACTACAGACATGACCTGGTTTCAGTAGAAGATGATGAAGAGGAGCATAACAACAATTTTCTACAGGATACCAAAAGTAGCTTCAGCTGACTTAAGACAGGATTACCTGTATAGAACCTGAATATACAGTGCTTCTGATGGTCTAATGTTAAGGTAGAACATGGTGTGATCATTCTAAAAATCTGACAATCCCTGAGATATTCCCTGTAATCATCACACTACACCATCTCTCCACTTCATGGAAACCTGATCCCTTCCCAATAAGGATCAAGAGACAGCAGTACATTTAGTGCTGCATACTTCTCACTGATCTGGTGCAAGCTGGATTTTGGTGAACGGAACGTGTGGAGATGTTGCTGCATGTTCCACATCTGTGCACCTGGAGTCTGTTTGTGAGTCTGAGTATTATAAATGGCAGTATAATCACACTGATCTGCTGCAAAAGTCTCATCTGTCAGTTCAGATTTTAAACACAGTGTGTCCTCAGAAACATGTTCTTCTTGTTTAATCATCAGGCTGGTGTCACTGTGGAAGCATGTCGGCTCCTCTACTGTTTCACGTGTGTGTTCAGGGATGAAATCGTGGCTCAGGGTGACCTCAGTTGAGATGTTGTAGTTAGAAGAGATCTGGTGTAGGGTCTGGAGCTCCTGCTCGGCTGATTCTAAGCGGGACCTGAGCGCTGCGTTTTCCCTTTCCGCCGCGGCTAGCTTCGCCTCGTAGCGGTGCGATCGCTTCTCACTGACCTCGCAGAAGACCTTCAGGACGGACATGACCGCCGCCCGGACCGCCGTCTCGATCAGAGAGGCTTCATCCGTGTTCAGGACACACGCGTCTCTGCTGCGGGGGAAATCCATCATACTCATCCTCAGTGCGGTTCGGGTTCGGACCACTCCAGCAACGCTCAGAACCGGCTGCGGTTATAAATGTGAAACAAATAATACATATAAACTTTTAAAACGCATTTATTTTAAAATCATACAAATTAAGTTGCAATGTAACTAATAATAATAAACGGATATCCTTATAACAGAAACGTCCCACCATTGAAATTGAATGGTTTTGTTTACTTCCGCCTATACGAGGTCACTTCCGCCGTGGGGGGGGGGGGGGGGGGGGGGGGGGGGGGTGTGG
>MU564352.1:1100492-1146540 GCA_024362625.1 Silurus asotus | reverse complement strand
GGCGGGTTAGGTGTATGTGCATTACTTAACACAAGGGTCCCCAAACCTTTTCCTTTCTTTAATGGAACATTAAATAGACTTCCAGTATTATATACATGTATTTATTTTGCCTCCTAGATTAGTTCATTATTTTGTTATTACAGTCAAATAAACATCACTTTTCAAGAGATAATTCGCCTATTAAAAGAGCATCATTACTGTTATAATCACTTTTTTTTTTTTACAGTCATTGCTATTGAAATCAAAACATTTACTTACTTATGCATATGGATGGTGGGTGAATCTAACAAATAATTAAACTATGTTAATACCTAAAGGTAGACCGATTTTAGGGATACCATAGCTAGGTTGGACCGTACTTGCCGATAACCGATTGAATCAACTGAGTTTTTAAAAATGTATACTGAATAAAAAAACAAACACACCTTGGTAAAGAGTGCTGCACTTTATTGAAATCATGAGAATGTATTAAATTAATAAAACCGACTCGCGTGTAAAACCAAAACAGCACGCAGTGTCAGTGATTCGCCTCTAGAGGCCGCTCTCGTAATTAATTTTTGCTGACAGCCGATAGTTCCAGTTCGACCCCTATTAATAAAAAAGCGATATTTTAGTTTAAAAGTCAACTTTTATTATTACATACACATATAATATGAGTAAAATATATATTTAAAAGTTTTTATTTTTTAATATGTCTCTGGCATTGTTTAGAGGGCCAAATTTGGGGGCGGGGCTTAAAACAAGAACGTGCGTACTATGTTACTATTATACATATAATACAATTTAAATATTTATTTGTGTTATTAATGAAAATGTTACTGATTATAATACAGGATCAGTGGGAGCTTCATTTATCGATGTAAAAAAAATATGACTTTGACTAGTTTAATAATTATAAAATAAATCAATTCAATTCAGTTTTATTTTTATAGCATAGTTTTAACAATGCACATAGTCCCAATGTAGCTTTACAGAGATAATTCGCTGATAAATAGTGTCTATTTATTGCCTATATAATTTATCCTTAATGAAAAGCGGTAATTTTTTTATCCCTTAGGAAAAAAACTCCCTGAGACAGTATGAAGAAGAAACCCTAAGTGGAAGCAGACTGAAAAGTGCACCATCATATTAATCATCATAGATATTTGCTTCTTTGACTGTTACTTTAATAAGTTAAATCCAAATCTTAAATATGTAGGCCAGTGAGTAAATCTAATGTGTGCTTTATGTGTAAAGTGTAAAGAATTACAAGCTTTCTGTCTCCAATAAGTATTTCTGTTCGAACATAATGAGCTCAATGCATTATTGTTGTTTTTAATCTTATAGGTCCCTGTCTAAGTATCATTAGATTTTTGATTAGATTAGATTTTTGTTAAATTATTGTAAGAAAGGTCTACGGAAAATAGCACACGAGTGTGACTTGAGTCTATTCGAGCCTGGGGCATGGAATTATCATGATATAGTATTGTGATAAAAATTATGCTATAATACACTTTTAAATTCACTTAATATTTAAACACTGATGTTTGACAAGGTTAAGACTTTTATTCTATAAAGCAGAGTCTTCATTAATAATCTCACCACATTCTAGAGACGGGGGTTTGCACCAGCAGAATCTGTCCTCTAGATGGAGCTCTCTGACTGTTAAGTAATAGAAGAAGAGCTCAGGAACACGGGTTGTTCTTTTGGCCATGTGGATGGCATGAGATTAGACATCAGACATTTGGTTCAGACTTTTTCTTCCCTTTTTTTGTGACCTGAATGATGGAAAAAAAAGTGAGCAAAAGAATAGGAGGGGTGTGGTGGTGGTGTGTGTGTGTGTGTGTGTGGGTGTGTGTGTGTGTGTGTGGGTGTGTGTGTGGGGGGGGGTGTTCTGTTGTACATGTGAGCATTCTGTACTATATGTTTATACCTCAATTATTAATTAATAATTAGAAGCGCACACACACACACACACACACACACACACACACACTTCCAAATGACACTGGTGAGTGTGATCCCTTTATCAGCTGCACTCTGAGGGCTCCACCTCTCTTGAGGCTACTTTGCCAAGTTGTTCAGTGAAGTGACCTGAATTGTAAAGCAAAGTGGGGAAGGCGTGGTGGAGGGAAAACAAGAGTGTGTGTCAATGTGTGTGTTGGGGAGTGGGGGTTGGCTTGTCCGTTAAGCATAGATAGGGAGAAAGGAGGACAGACATGGCATGTTGCAGCTGTGTGTGTGTGTGTGTGTGTGTGTGTGTGTGTGTGTGTGTGTGTGTCTATGCCAGTGATTGGAGTGCTGGTGGAGGTTCGAACAGTTCAAAAGTGTTGGAGCAGAAAATCTCCTCTCTCTGCTCTGCCGTTTTGTCTTTCCCTCCCTCGTTTGCCGTGCCAGACGTAAAGCAGGAGCAATTTGTGCGATTTCACAGCTCACCGACTCCCAAAAAACCTCTGACAGCCTTCCACTGAGAGATAGTGAGAGAGAAAGGGATTAGATAATGAAAGGATGTTACAAAGTGGCTTTGGCACAAATAGTGCAGAATTTGACGAACACTTAGAGAGAGGAGTGAAAGAATAAAAGAAAAACATCAATAACTATTGTATCTCTTGGACTCCACCGGATTGTATTACAGCGTGTCAGAGAGAAGGATTATTTTTGGACTTTCCTGAGCGAAGGGTTCAGTGAAATCTTGCGCTCTATTCTCATACACTTTAACTTCATATCATATACATTCATATATGTGGTTTTTTTTTTGGTTTTCTTTTTTCCTTGTTTATTGTATGGAGCTTAATACATGCCTGGGAACAACAAGAAAACAGCTGAATGATAAATCTAACCCTGAACAGCACCTAATCCTCCTCATGTGGTTCCTGCGCTCAGTGGAGCTGCGTTTGGGTGGCCCGACCTCTGTTGTGCAATATGTTGATTTAAAGATGCTTTGGGAATGTCCTGGAGCGAACTTGGATCACAAATATTTTACTAACAGAATTAGCTCAGATTTCTACAATCATTATTGTACTTACAAAATAACTTTAATTTACTTTTTTTTTTTTATCACAGCTTCTAATACGTTCCCAAAGTCTGTGCTTCGAAACAGTAGTGCAGATGTGGTGAAGTTTCCCGCTATTTCCAGGATGGAGTTTTGGGTTGAGTCATGGTTTCTCAGTAACATGATACGTGGTCGATGATTCTTTTCCAATAACATCGGGTGCGTTTTAGTCCTTTTTTATCAAAATGCCTCATTAGAAACCACTTCGAATGTTCATTTCTTTTTGAGGAGGTAATCAGAGGCGTTCTAGTTAAGAAGTGTCACCTGAAGGGTTTGTCTCGTGCATCGCACGACATCTGGCCTTGCTTTGAAGGTCAGCCATGGGACAAGAATCTCCTTTAATCCGTCCAGCTGTAACGCGAAAAGGCGGATTTCCTTTCCAGCTTAGACCATTTCCGAAAAACTCGAAGAGCATCTGATCACAGTGCAGCATCGGGTTCTAATATTTTCAGCTTCATCTTTATGTATTGACTTGTTAAGTTCTAGTGTGCGTGTATTTATACATATATACATACAGAATATATATGTATACACACACACACACACACACACACAAACCCATGTGAAATATGGCCCCAAATAAAGCAGTAAATATGAAAGTATAATGGTTTGGAAGGAACACAGTCATGATTAAGCATTGGCCTTGAAAGCATTTGGTGTGGCCTCTGTTCTGTCACATGACTTCTGAATTACCATACAAGGTTAAGGGGTCAAGTGAAGGTGACTTGCCCAACCAGCCAACTGGAAAGCTTAGAGTTCAGAGGTCATGGAAAAGCTGCCCCATTGGTTTTCTTTTTATCCAAATTAAATTAACCATGCACTGTCCTGCCTTTCAAGAGAACTTGCCTACTACCAGAGGAGGAACGAACATTGACTGAATGTAGAATTTCAACGTTCTTCAGATGTTTCAGTAAGCTGCTTCATGAAGTTTGTTAGCACATACAAACTCTAATGTCATCCCATAACACTCTTATATACACAGACAAAATGAAACCGGTTCACGTTCTATCTTCTAAATGCTGTAATATTATAGTGTTGGTCATATCGGCTTTCTGAAGGCTCATAGAGAAATGTTATATAGCATGCGTTTATAATGGCACCTCTAGTAGCAACTCATTATGTTCATATAATTTGATTACTTATTCCCCGACATTGACCTTCTCTTAGCCGCAGTCGTTTGCGACACTCTGATTTATTGTAGAATAAATCTGTCGGCTCCGCTGAAATGTATTTAAGGCCGGGGTCACTCTTCGGGGTCAGACACGGCGGCCAATAAAGGAAAAGAAAAAAACATGGGGGTCAGGCGCTAAAAAGTGGTTATTATTCATTACAGAACACAGGTCATGGTTAGTTTGGGATGAAACCGGCACTCACCCATGCCGATTCCTCACTCAGCTTTTGTCCAAGCCTTTATTAAACCTGCCTTGAGGGTCTTTAGGGTCTATTCAAAGCAATTCATATTATAAAATTATAAAAAAAACTTTACAATATGTAGAGAATTTCCTTGTTTTTACAATAAAATGAACCAAATCAGTCACATTATAATACACGAGTATTTTTGATCACGGAAATTAGCAGACTTTTTAACTGGAAACTGAAACACCCCGAAGCTCTAAAATATAAATTCAGCTTATTTTTATTTTTACAAGGCATCAAGTCACAATTTTATTTCAGTTCAATGTATTTTATAGAACGTTTTTAGTAATGGACACTGTCCCAAAGCAGAATTAAATAGAATGTGACTATAAATTTTGGTGTCAACCGTAAATTAGTCCCCATAATTTTATCCCTAATGAGCAAGTCAGAGGCAAGAAAAAAACTTGATGCGATGATGAAGATACCACCGAACATCCATTTCTTATAGTTCTATCAATATTGAAGTTATAAAACCTCAGCAATCATTTGGCTTTAAATCCTACAAAATTATTTACAAAATTTTTAAGTCTTTTCCTCTGCTTATGAAATGGAGGAATATCTGAAGCACATGGTCATATGTGCAGGTTGTGTCATCGTGGAGGAATAGCGAGTGGGGAAAAAATAAAGCTGGAAGATGAACCAGATGTCAGCATTAATGAGGTTTAATCACCAGTCGGACATCCTGATGAAGCCCTGTTGATCGTTTACCAGAATATGCGTCTGTAAGAGACTCACAAACAAGAATTTCTTCCAAAAATCGGGCCAGACTTTGCTGTGAAGCAAAAATAATACGAAGTCAGACGGTCTTTTAAGCAGTGGACAGCTGATGTATGGGCCACAGCATAGAGGTCAAAAAAAATAAATAAAAGGTTTTTGTTCGTGTGCTGCTTGGGTGATTTAAGTGAATGGTGTGATTCAGTAGTTTATGAGGTCTTTTATAATTTTGTGTACTTACTGATTGTACCTTTCCACTCGGAGGTCAGTTTGTTCCTATTAAAGTGGTCGATTTGAGATCTTTTGAACTCATTTATCATCAGAAAAGAGTGCCTCAGTTCTGTAATGCACCTAAACCACGTGCTTATGTGCAGGATATTAAAAATAACCCATGTGTATGAAATGTGTTTATACTCAAATATAGGTGATGTGAATCTTCTTTAGTGATGTTCTGTTTTTTTGTTTTTTTATTTTTTTTTGTACATGTACAATGACCTTTAATAGAAAAAGGTAAAAAATACAAATGTATGCGATGAAGGTGTTTCCTGTTAGTGCCTACAAAACATAGGAAAAGAGCTATTTGTATTACGTCCAATTTTCCAGCAATGTCTGTCATCATATTTAATGACAGTAACCGGGGAACGATATTAGATATGTTGGTGCTAATGTTGGATTTAAAGCTCCAGGATGTAATGCAGAAACTTCGGCTAGTTTGGCCATGTTTAAGACGTGTGTGCGGAAGTGTGTGAAAATAAGAAACAGGAGAAAAATTCTAATCAGCCAGAGGAAAAAAAAAATCATAATATATAAAACCACCTGCTAATTAAAAAGAATAAAATACAAGTTATATATATTGAGAGAAACATACAGTAAAACATTCAATGCTAATGCTTATGATACTATTAACTCGCTTCACCATCAATAAATTCTGCGCCATTTCCCTGCCCTTGGCCATGGAGTCGTCTGCAGGTCACTCTGAATGAACTCACCCTTACCCATTCATCTCCCCTAATGTGGCGGAGTCACTGTAGTGAAAAGCTGTCAGGGCCACGTTTCACTTACCGTCCCTTCTCCGCTACACGCGTTTGAATCAGACGTCTCAAGTGAAACTCTCAGATGACTAGTGGAAGCCCTGTCTTTATTCTCTCAATCTGGAAGATGAATATTAGCCACCTTGGTGTGTTTATCGATCAGATCCAGGGTTAAAAGTGTCACAGACATTGGCTGGGGTGCGGGTTGCCCCTAGCAACAGCCTCTTGACCCCTGACTGTGTCCTTGATATCTTTTTTCCTAAAGCCGAGGCCTTGATTTCTTCCCCCTATATTTGATTAAATTCTACCCCTTCCTGTGTCACCCCGACCTTAACCCTGCACCTCTCTGCTCCCGGATCACTTAACCTTGAACCCAATTACAAGATAAGGTTGCTTAAAGGTGACCCTCACTTTGCTTCATTCGGCTAATAGGACGGTGGAGAAAAGGGCGGGTGCAGCTGATATGCTTCTGGCTAATTCACTGGGGGTTGACAAAGGTCGGATCTCGAGCATAAAGAACAGCTTCGATCCATCATGCAAAACGAAACTCAGCAATACACACGCCGGTATCCGGGCCGAAGCGCCAAGTCTGCAACCTCTTATTCAAATAAGACGGATCAGGTGCACTGCAATCAGCCGTGGGTTAATCTTTCAGCGTTAACATTTGCAGTATTATGTATTACTTGCAAGCTGGCGTAGGTGCTTTTCATGAATGAAAATGCGGCAGCGACACCGCTGCGGTTATCGAACCAACGAGGCTCCTTTTTTATAATCCGATTTTGCCTGAAGTGCAATTCGGGCTGCGCTTCAGGCCTTGAGTGCTTCAAGAATGTGAATCATGAAAGGGTTCAAATGATTCATACAAGACTGACATTACAATATTAATTGCATTATTGTGTGTGGACTGTGGTACAGTATGTGTACAGAAGTAGTTCTATTGCCCAGTGGATATTTTGTGAGCATTTAGTAATAATTTCTAATAATTTTCATTGTAGTTTTGCTGCATGTTATTGCATCCGTAAACATTTCAGTCAACATTGTGCATTAATTGTTTGAGTTAATGGGTTTTCTGCAAACCAGGTAATCCATATTGAGGAAAGAAACGAGACTGATTGATACATATTTGGTTTCTCTATTCCATATTTTATTTACCTGACAAATCTCATAATACGCTGGATATTAAACTGCAACATACTGAAATGCATCAAAAACCAAACAACTTTGCAGATAAGCAAGAAATAATATAATCTGCTGTGCAATAATAGGACGTTAACCAGAGGTGTTGAATGTGGGTGACTGTAAAATAGATTGGATTTAATTAATTGATCAATTAAAAATAAATAAATAATAACAGAACCTATTATAGTGTTTACTTCCTCTTTATCTGCCGATGCTATCAATTTTAATTGATCGAAGATCATAGATTTCTTTCCTTTTTGCAATCACATTTATATAATCTCCGATTCCTGGTATCGCTTGTTTTATCATCCATAGTTCTTTCCTCACTAGCGTCTCCTCATGAGCATCTCTCTTTGGTGTGTGTGTGTGTGTGTGTGTGTGTGTGTGTGTGTGTGTGTGTGTGTGTAAGACAGACAGAGGTCAATAAGGTTTGAAATTGTTGATACAAGGAAGAATGTATTTGTTTGGATTACACTGAATTGAATCACACTCTCCATTGTGTCCTCTCACAGTTTACTATAAGTGGAAAAACAGGAATCGAGTAATTTTTTTTTTATTTTTTTGCTGTGTGTGTCTATACACACTTCCAGCCACATAACTGACGAATGATGTAACCACCTAATATGCTGGTGCATCAATAAATGTGTGGTACAAATGGAAAAAAAAAGATTTTAGATTCCAAAATAAGTATTGTGTTTATGCATAATACATGAGAAAAAACGAAAGAGAAAGCAGGAGAGAAAAAGAAAGAGATTGAGAGAGAAAGAGAAAAAAAATAACCCAGTGTGCTAGTAGCAGTGTAGAGTGTTGACCGAAGCTTGAACCTCCCTCTGAACTGGCTCTGAACTCTCAACTTGAGCATCGCTGGTCACAGATCTCCCTGGGAGCTTAAAACAAGGGCAGCCAATCCTGAGAGCAACACAAAGGCAAGGAACACACACCTACACAACACACACATGGATACACACTCGTTTATTCTCACACGTCTGCAAAAACAAAGGCTCATCTGCAGCTTTGAAGGTCGTGCATTGCTGTTCCCTTGTTGGCATACACTCAGTGGTTGCCTGAGGTGTGTGCGTGTCAAACACACACACGAAAGCATTCGTAAACTAAATACCAACGCACAGTGCAAATACGCATACACCAAAGTATATATTCTCTCTAACCCTTATTCCAACACACACACATCCACACACTCATACACAACATTGACATGCAACAGTATGACACCTATCCCACTCTGACACGCCCTTCAGGACGAGTGTAAAGTGCTGCAAAGGGGTCATGGATGGGGCATAATCGAAAATACCTACCCCATCTCTGTTCGGCATCCGGTTGCAAAATACCATCAGTAAAGCAGAGTGACTGACATACACACACACACACACACACACACACACACAGTTGCAAAGAAGAGATTTCCAAATGAAGCCTGATGGAAACCCTCTAAACAAGACCCTGAAAGTGATCTGGATGCAAAAAACAACCCCTGAGGTCCGATTTGCAGAATCAGGAGTCTGTGTTTGTGTGTTATACCATCATTATCTTATCCTAATTAGATCATTACACTTATTAGTGTATATAAGATACTGCTGCTACTACAGTAATGTAATATTAGTATTGTTGCTGGAACAGAAATCTAACCACTCTATAACTATAACATTACACAATCAAAGTAGAAGGAAGTTGGCTAGAGAGATAGCATCTTAGCATCTGCGATATCCTGAAGAAATCATGAAGAAAACCTTCTCAACTTTCCCAGTTCAGCACGAATACCAAATGAAAAATGACTGCCCATACCAAGGGCATTGAATAAAACTTTATATAGCACACTTGTGGGTTTAATCCAGCGCACTGTTCATACATTGTTTGAATGTTTTGAGGAAATAAATACATCATAAACTCATGATCACCTTCCATTAGCTGGCTAGTTTGATGCTAACAAAACACACATACAAGTTTTGTTCCACTTCGTGTCTTAAATGCACCGAGCTAAAAGGCAAATGTAATAAATTATATTAGTTCAGAAGGTTGTTTTTTTTTAGCTGATTCAGTTAAACTTAGTCAGCATTATGCTGCTTCACAGATGTATAGATATCTTACTGATTATAGATAGTTAACTCACGTCCCCTAGCATACGAGTTAGATATAGTTTAGCTAGCTAGCTAGACAACCACGAGCTGTGGTTTAGTGAACAGGAATGTAGCTAATGCTCCTTTGGTTTAAGAGTCTTTTTACTTGTCACATGTACATTAAAGCACAATTAAATTATTTTTTCGCATATCACAGCCATGTTAGGAAACTGGAGTGAGCCATGATACACAGAGCACAGGGGTTTAAGGGCCTTGCTCAAGGGCCCATGAGTGGCACCTTGGCGATATTGAGGCTTGAACCCCTGACCCTTCTGATCAGTATCCCAGAGCCTTCACCACTGGTTTTGCAAGAGTAGGGAGTAAAAGCGAATACAGACAGCGATATTTTTTTTTATAAACTAAAATATTTTAATTCTACTCAAAATATATCCTGGAACAATCATTTTCCTCACTACATAAAAACTTAACCAAAGTGAACAAACCTGTCAATAGAACGAAAGACAAGCAGTTTTAAGAATTCATTAAAAACTTGCTCGCTATGAGATAAACTCAAAGAGCAAAAGTCTGTGGACTTTTGCTCTTTGGACTTCAAAAATCCATTTTATTCGCTCATTAAATTGTACATTTTTTGGATGTAGACTTTCACCTATATTCAGTGAGTCAGATCATTTGATTAAATTTTTTTCTAGACAATTAAAGTTTAATTGTAATTAAAATCAGCTTGGCACATGATACACTGAGCTGCATGGCTTCACCTGCCTCATTATTCATGCTAATAATGAGCTCAGATCAGATCAGAGCTCAGATGTTGAAAAATAGTTTTACCAGGTAGGATTTGGATTCACCTACGCTCCTTAGATTAAAAAAAAAAGGGGAAAAGGGAATTTGTTGCCTCATAGAATCAGCTCACAAACACTCATTTGTGAATGACACGCGATCATTCTGTCAGTTTTAGCAAATAAACCTTGTTTTTTTTCTTCATTCATACTTTGTCCAGACCTCTCCCTCGTCGGCCCAAACACGCAGCCTGAAAGTTATTTGGTATTAGGTGCTCTTAGGCTCAGATCTTCCACATGGAGCTGTGTGTCTCTGTGAGTCAAAGGTTCACTCTGGAGGTCTTGTGAGAGCGCAGGCAAGTTCCTACACTTCCCATAAAGGAATGTTGGCTTTTTTTTTTCAGGCTAATTAAACTCAAAACTCTGCCGCATTGTCACCATCAAAGGCTTTGCTTGTCTTTTTTGATGTAAAAGGGGACTTTCCTCATTGTTATTTTGACCCCTGGATTGTGGATAATCCCGCTCTTAGTTTGAGCACATGAACAAACATTTGTCATACAGTTACCTCTGAAAGTGTTCGTAGAATTTATTACAAAAGGAAATGATTATTTTTTCAGATTTTAGCATGTGTAAAGAGGTAGCAATACTTGCTATCATGTGGCCTTTAAATTGAAAATAGATTCTTTAACTGTGTGTAATCTTTTAAATTTAGTTAATAAATGTTATTTATTGCTGTTTATACTTTACTCATATTATACCAACACACAGACACACACACACACACACACACACACACACACACACACACACACACACACACACACACACACACACACACTCTGTACAATATACAGTACTATAGCATTAGTACATTGTGGCGCTTTAGGTGTTTGATCAGCCGCTTCGGTTACTTTTAAAGTGACCTTATCACCGGACAAAGCTCTTTAAATCATTACGTCCTCGCTGCATGCCGAGGCTTCTGAGAGCCGAGATGTGCCGCTCGGTGTAGAAACAGCTGGGGGACATAGTGGCCATGAGATTGGAACAGGTGGGTTGGAGCAGCCACACACACACACACACACACACACAGAAAAAGCTCTATGGGGAACGACCATGGGACAGGTGGAGGAGCTGATAGAGGCCACGGCGTGCCTCAGAATCAGATTTCAGAAACACCCGTGGGGGTGGCGTGAGGTGGGCGGGGGTGGGGCCTTGAGATTCACAGCCTTGAGATGTAAAGATGATTTACAGACACACACAATGGATGATAAGTGTGCACTTGTGTCAAGAACAAGAGGAGAGCAAGTGGTTACATATCTAACTACACCAATACCATTCCCAACAGTGCTAATGCTAATACTTATAATACCAGCAACAATCATGGTTAAAAATAAAATAAACAATTTCCAGAAGAATGTGTGAAAGGAAAAATAGATTTAAACTGTTTTTTTAAGAGATAAAACAAAGGATGACATCATTGCAGTGGTGGGAAATAACGTTACTGTACTTCAGTAGATTTTTCATTTGACTCAGTTTTTAGACAAATATCTGTACTTTCAGACTCGTTTCTCATTTCTCAATCTATTTGGTGAAATGCCAACATTTTTTCCTTTCATTGCTCGTTTTTTTCAATCTACCACTGCCGTATCATTTCCTGGCTCACACACACTACAGACGTAGACTAGTTTATGAAGCTCACAATGAGCAAAGCAGAAAGCAGTCAGAAGTCTGGGGTTGAGACAGAGGGAGTCAGTGATGTAAACATGACTGAGAACAGACACATTCCTAATCATCATCATCATCATCATCATCATCATCATCTTTTCTCTGCTTGTATTTTATATGGTGGATCTTCAGACTGGACACATTCATTAGAGAACAACATTTGAATTATTTTGTATGAAAATATTAATAGAACATGAGGTTCAGCGTGACACCAAAACAGGTAGCAATAATGATTACTTTTTACTGAAGTACATGTGAGAGCACAAACCTCTTTACTTTAAAAAAGTGTAGTCAGAACTTCAACTTTTACCAGAGTATTTTAAAAACATGAGTATCTGTACTTCTAGTTGAGTGCAGAGTGTGTGTACTTTTGCCATCTCTGATTACCGGTTAGACGTATTATAAAGCAGAGAGATGTGCATTATATATCGTATAATTCAAGCAATTAGCTTTATTGTTCGGTGAAACTGAAAGATGCAATAAATATAAATTTAGCAGCTGGATGTTTTATTTTCCCATTCTGTCAAGAAGGACAGTTTTGTTCTTCTGCACAGATGCCACTTACTATTATGCAGTATACATGAATATATATGTATTTTCACACACACACACACACACACACACACACACACACACACAAACACAACACCCCCCGCCCAAAAAAATTAATATTACACACACACACACACACACACACACACATACTCAAGCACAATGAAAAAATAGCACAGAGAATCATGCAGCTGCAGCACCACACACCATTTAACACTCCTGTGACCTGACACGTCCGGGTCAGTGAATTCAGCCGGGAAACAAAGACAAAGCTGGTCCCAGAATGTGAGTCCCCAATTATCCTTCATACAAATCTGCAGGCCACAATGCTGCAGGTGAGAAGTTGTATCAAGCTCTTGGTTAGGCTCTGACACATGCACAAACACACACACACACACACACACACACAAAATAAAAGGGCATAGGAAGGCCTCACGTCTGTAACGAAAAACAACCAACCCTGTAATGTACGTAAGGAAAAAAAAGCAGTGCCTTACTGTCTTCTTTTCTTCTTATACCCCAACACCAAGAAATATCATTCACATTTATTAAACGATTACATTTTTAAAAATTTCATTACTTGTTTTTGTTTCATTTATTGTTTCAGTGGAGGCTTTAAATAAGCTCTTTTGTCTTCTCTCCTGGAACAGCATATGGGTTGTACTTTTAGTTTTTGTATTGTATATATTTTATTTTTATTATATTAAATATCTTTATTATATTTTATTTATAATAATAAAAGAATGATAAAAGAATGGACTCCTTCATTTCATTTAAAAGAGTCAGTTTAATGGAAAACATCCCCACTGCAAATACAAAACACCACCGTATAACAAGTTTAGCAGCACCATCAGAACATGTTAATAGTCCAGGTGATATTATTGGGAATGTGTGTAACTAGGCATGGGTGAGGCTGATTTAATGGTGCTTTGTTCTTGTCACATGTCCAGCACAGTGACATTTTTTTGCAGGATAAGCCATGATACTGCACCACTAAAGCACAGAGGGTTAAGTGTCTTGCTAAAGGGCCTAAAAGTGGCAGCTGGGCAAAACAGGGGCTTGAGCCCCCAACCTTCTGATCTGTATCCCAGAGCCTTAACCTCTGACGGGTGTGCTTTATTCTACACAAGTCACTGACTCAGTAAAGAACATCACTGCCCTGAAAAACCAACCACCACCCAATAAACAAACCCAGCAACACCATCAGAACATATTAAAAGGAAGACCGTCTTGTGACTGGTTTATGTCAGTGTGTGTAATTAGGTACAGGTGAGACTGATTACAAGACATAATTCAGTGATGTGGTTTGGAATTCAAGGTCCAGCTAAGTATCATGGAAAGTGGATTTTTTCCCCGACCAATGCTTACATTCTATTTATTAGATTAGCTTGAGTTTGGTGAAGGAAATCCAACTTCCAAACAAATCACTGAGAGGTGACTGCAAAAATCAGACCTGATACCACGGTCTGGTTTTATTTACAACAGGAAATTGTATTTATTTACATATTGACAAACTACAGTTCGATAAAGAACCTTGTGTAAGATTACAGCTGAAGAAAATGGATAGATGAGCTTGTGTGCAGTTTCTAATTTCTGCCCTCAAGGTAACATTAGGTACATTTTTGAATGGGTTTTTATATTTAGCACTTTATTTATCTTCGTGAATGGTTGTTTTAGCACAAGCTGCTACTATTTTTTGGTTTTATATGTTGTTGTTTTTTACAGCAAAAAAAAAAATAAAATGTTACTGATGAATCATTTTCTTTTCTGCTCATGATATAAAAAATTCTCTCTTTTCTCTACCAGATTTATTTTTTCAAATCTCAAAATTTTTCTCAAATCATGCATGTGTAAAGTCATAGATTAAAGTTTTAGTATCCTAAAATTCTCATTAAATCAAACAGGTGTGCCAAGAAATGTTTAGTAATGGCACCAAAAAGAAAAACTAACTATCTCACGGCATATGACCTCCTTGTGAAGGGAGTTCTGGATTGGAGAATGGTCTCTACTACGTCAGTGGAGAGACCAGAACCTTGCACCTATGCCCCACCTATGCAGCTTCTACAGCTTTGGTCGAGAGGTTAACTGTTGTGCCCCCTGTTTGAGAGAGGAGATCCCTCCTCAGAGGAATCTCCCATTAGCCAGAAGTACAGTCAGCATCTCCAGGCAATTGATGTGCAATAGCCACGCACAGGACCTGGACACCTCGGTGTGCAGGTCAGGGAAAGATGGCAGACCCTGACATGGAGGCTGTGGAGGCCAGGAGCAAAAAGAGCTCATCGAGCTTACTAGACGGAGGGCCTTCATGCTCATCGGCTGGCCAAACTACATATATCCAGCTTTAGGCTGGCACGTGTCACAACCTTCAGGAGCTCCTCGCTATCAAGTGTGCTTGGTTTTCTTCGATGCCTTCATAATGAAAAAAACAACATAAAATTCTACACAGAGTTTGAGTTCCTGAAAGGGAACTTTCTTGTACTTGTACTTTTACATAAACTGTGTAAATGAATGTTATATATGCAGTATATTGGTTCTGTACTTTAGTATTTATTTAGATCAACAGCTCCTGCCCTTTTGTGTGATTACTGAATTTCAGTACTTTCAGCGCTCAGATATTAAAGGATTTAGTACTGGAGCCTTATTTATCTGCCGTACCCTGAAAGCACCATCTGTCATACAAGCTGCGGCTGTTCTGCTTTTATTTTTTATTTGTTTGTTTGTTTGTTTTCACAGCAAAAAAAAATATCAAATGTGCTTGAAATCTACACAACTAAATCCAAATATCCTATTTTTCTATTCCTCTGTGAGGTCACCGATGTTTCGGGTCTCCATCTGTACACTGCTGACAACACTGCAGGCCATGACTTAGTAGGTCAAATGGTGCCTTAGGACATAACAGACAGAGAGAGGGAGGGAGAAGAGAGAGAGAGAGAGAGAGAGAGAGAGAGAGATGCAGGCCACACAGGAGGAGAACATACACTAAGTGGAAACAGACGTGTCTAAAAATACACCATCTGAAATATCTAACGTTCTGACCCAGAAACATGCACAGGGTGATCAGATTGGTGTTCCAGCAGAGCAGACAGGACTGCACGACCATGATATGATTAGTCACACAGTAAAAAACACACACACACACACACACACACACACACACACACACAATGCTTTAGTATATATATATATATATATAAAATCCTACAGCACTCATTACCCTTGCATCCATTGAACCGATTTGAGGATATAAATAGCTGCTCTTGTCTGTGACGAAGAGTCGAATCAATTCGTTTCAGTTGTCTGATTTTCCGATTTATGACTTTATTTTCAATAGTTTTTATATATTGTATGTAAATATTTCTTGTGGAACCTCACAGCACCATTTATAAATGATGCATATGCTATGATCTTGATGATCATTTTTTTTCCAGAATAAATATAATTTAATTATTAATTTATTATAAATTATTCACAGTACAGAATGATGTGCATTAAAATAATTAAATTCCTTCCACTCTTCGATTAAAGCCAGAAACACTATTTTTTAAATAAAACATTTTTTAAATGGGAGCATGTGCGTGTGAATGTTAACGCATAATGATCATGTAAATATATATAATGTATATATCATATTTTATTTATTTTGAATTTCAATTCAAACCTCATTCCCAATTCTATAATAGCAGTCAGATTGAAGATCAGATTTATTTATTTATTAATTTATTTCGAGAACCGATGCCCTGTGAGAATTCCAGTAGGTGGCAGGAACGCAGCACAGCACATCAATATTGATGCAGTGGGCTTTAACTGGGTTTGGAGAAACTTTCTCCCACGTAAATATTGATTGGGCTGCAACATATTGGAGTCAGACCCTCTCATAAAGATTTTAGAGAGGGAAAAGCGGGGTTGTGTGTTTGTTTGGGTTTTTTTTTTTATGGCAGAGGAGTTTCCTTTACTCAGGCCTCAGTTGTCCTCTCCCTCTGTTTGCCATGGGATTGAGAAAGGTTTGGAATTCCCATGAGGAACGTCGAGCACAAGGAGAAGCGCGTGAGGCACGTCCTCATCTTGAAAAGTCGGCTTAGTCTGTCATCATTCAGTCTTGTGTTCCCTGGAACGTGAAATGGCTTTTGGTTAGGGGGAAAAAAAAAAAAACCTGGAAGTCTTTTCCACAAACAGCCTACTTTGGCTGCTGAGAAGACGGATGCTAACTTGGGCCAAACGGGTGTTTTCAGTAAACAAGGATTTATGTTGAAAACATGGACATTGAAAAGCCTCAAACAGCCTGCATTCATTAGCCTGTCGCTCTGTTTAAGGCTTGATTCTGATTGGTCAGAAGGTGTTGATACATTTTCTAGAACAGTAGCTGACAGAAGTGCAGCTCCGCACTACAGGTTTGTGGTAATGTTCCTGTTCTAATGTGTTTTTGAATGCTAACAGCGTATTAACAGCAGACACACCACATAAACCACATCAAAACGTGTGCAATCTGTGATATGGTGAATATTTCTGTGAGGAGACATGCTGAAGGAGTCTCTAGTGTCAAAGATATCTGGATATAAGTGTCTTCATCTGGAAAAAATGTGTTTAAACTTTGTAGAATCTGTTTATAGCAGCTATATTCAACTGAATATAGCTGCTATAGTGTAAGTGACTACAGGAACTTACTTGTTTTTTGACAGTTTCATAGCATTAAATAAGGTTTAAAAAGTGTTCTATCATCTATCTATCTGTCTGTCTGTCTGTCTGTCTGTCTGTCTGTCTGTCTGTCTGTGGACTAAACAAGAGAGCACTCAGAAATTCCCCCGTCCCATCCCAGCTGGCTTTTTGACAGTCGGCCAGAAAAGTGGGACCCTTTATGGACAAATTGTGACCTCAATTCAATTTGTTTATTGATCTGAATGCCGCAGCATGTGGAGTTCAGTCAAGGTGCCTTGCCCTTGTGTCTAGCATTCACGTCTAAAACGCAACCGCCGAGGGGCATCTTTTTTATTCATCCACTTAGTATACAGAATGTCCTCCACCCTCCGAATCACGTTGCTCCATCCGCATCTCTTGGCAAATTGAAACCGTGTCATAACAGATTGAGGTGTCGGGGTTAAACAGGAGTGACTGTTTAGTCAGGGAGCAAATGCAGCAATCTGTTTGTCTGTGATAGTGGAGTCTGGGACTATTAATGCCAAGTATGAATGATTTATAGGCAGAGATAGTGGATTTGTCATTTCAGCCATGGCCTGGCACCTGCTCGGGTCCCCTTTAAACAATCCGAATGCACCTCGGTGAATAACCTGTATGTCAAGTTATAGATTCAGATTCCCATAAATGTTGATGGCACACGAGGTGAAAAGAAGATATGCGCTTGGCTATCAGGTGACATTTCAAACCCACACACACAGACTCGTTCACATACGGAACGCACCACATGTGGTTTATATTCATGGGGAGCTAACATATCGTGGCACGGGATGGAGTGGAGAGGTCACCGTGTCCGGTTGGGACTGACAGCTCTGAAATGAAGACATAAGTCATTTTTATAGAAGCTGCCCAAGAAGCCGAGCAGCATGATGAATAGTGGGGGAAGGACAGAAACTGGACATCTTTCTCTTTTCTTCTATCAAAAGAATGATACAAAACTTTGGGATTTTTCATACAAACACTTATTTTGGGGGGATCTTTAATTAGAGGGGAATAAATGAGGATGAAGACTTTCTTAATTGCGTATGTTGATTAAAGCCAACAACCAGTAATTCACCAATCACGTTTATACAGATTTTCTATTAGCATAATCCACAAAACCCCATAAAACTGAAAAGGAGTTAAAAACATTAAAATGATCAAACTAAATAGTGACTGTGTTACCAAAGTGTCTATATGATACATGATGATATATGATCTTCCACTAATGCAGCTTAGCCATTGTAGTAGCTACAGCAGACACACATTACCTCTATCTCCCTTTAGAGGGCGCAATTGTTTTTACTTATTACAAATTCTTTATTAAACCGATTTTTTAAAAAAATGAAAATGGTAATTGATATAAATTGGTTATTAAAACCTGACAGCTTAGTCTGTCTATAATATCCCAGTAAGTCAAAGTACACATTACTGAGTCTCATTATACACAAATGAACATTAAACTCAGACTCAAATGCAGGATATGGTCCTAAAATAAATATGCTACACAGCATTAACTCTATAGCTTCAAAGCCATCTTTTTTCATCCATCAAAGCCATCCATCACTTTTCTGAACTTTACACTATACACTATAATAAGACACTATGTAATGGTGTCTCATTAATGCTTTACTGATTTTTACTGCCAGTAATCATCATGTAGTTCTGTTGCACGCTGGACATTCTGTATTATCTTTGGATAATTGCATCTGTATATAACTGTAAATTTACAACACATCCTAGATTATCTTATATAACTGTAGGCCGTCTGTCTATTATATTGGTAGCATTGCTATTCATACGACCCCTATTTGCGCTTCTGCTAGATGCTAAGCAGCGTTTGATTGCTATGTTCCTGTAATATGCGATGACAAAGTTATAAAATATTTGAACAAATCATTTCAGAAAGTGAACGAGGAATTTTATTTCAAGGATTTATTTTTTTGTCAAACCTAAAATACAGGAGAAAAAAAAAAAAAAAACTCTTATAGAAATAATCTGTGAACTAATATAACAGGTCATGCTTTCTTAGACCCCGTGGCTTCTAAATCCAAAAGGTTGCCTTTGAAAGCCGTAGTGCCATGTTAAAACAGTGACATACAGAAACATACTGCTAGAAGAATAATGAAATACTTGATGCTACATACAGCATGGTGCCCGGTCCCACAGAGCATATCATATGCCAAGGTCCTGTTTTTTTTCCTCTCTGATATACTATTCAGTGTTTTTCAGTTTTTTTTTGATGAAAAAATTAAGCACTATAGACTGACTTTACATGGCAACTACAGAAAGTCTATCTAGCTGTGCTGGATTTTTGGTGATAGCTGAAAAGAGCTTAGAGAAAAAAAGGGAGGGTGCCTGGCTGGTTTCAAATACGAAGTGCCTCTTTCACATCTTCAAACTCCTTCAGAGACTCAAAATGACATTGAGACAAACCACAATAGTTTTTTTTTTATCGCCGTTTATATTTTGGCAGTGGCTTTAGCATATTCAGAGTCTTACTGGCCTCTTGTCTTTCAGACTGTAGTGTTAGCGCGGTTTCTCCACTTAAACATACAGACTTTTTTCCAAAAGCCCTGTTAAGGGCTCATTTTCCTCAAAATGTCCTGAAAAAAAAAAAAAAAAAAAAAAAAAAAAAAAAAACACCCCCACTTTGGTATCAGCTTTAATGGCTTCTGGCTTGTTTGAAAATCAGTGGACTGAAATGGACTTTGCCCTTCTCAGTCAAGGTGATGCAGTCATGTACTCAGTCATGATGTCCGTAAACACTGTCGAGCAACTGCAGGAGAGATCTTGGCACAGGAGCGTCTCAAGAGTTCCGTTCCCGACCACAGAATGGCGAATTAGGTGCTGATGGGTTCTACATGATGTGGCTTCAGGGGATGTGGATGGGGTCAAGGCCCGTTTTCGTTGTAGTGAAGCGAGAGGGGTCGGTCTCTCTGGACAGGCATGTAAGGCCAGTTATAACTGGAGCCAGACAGCAGCATGTCCCTGAGCAGCGTCTCGATGGGTGTCTTGCCCACCAGGCGCACGAAGAAGAGCTGCTCGATCACGGGTGATGAGACGATGCGCAGCGAAGGCAGGCGAAGCAAGAGCCGCCCAAAACGGTTCGGCTGATTGGGGTACTGATTCCTTACATACTCCTCCAGGGCACATTGCGACTTTTCCTGGATGCTTTCCACATGAGCCACGTCTGACAAACCCATGGCATCTGGAGGAAGGGAGAGATTGTGGTTAGTTATATATTCAACACCATGAGATTAAACAATTGAAGGAATTAAAATTCCCACTATGAAACATGTCAAATAAATTTTTTTATCTATTTAGTGCTGCTTATTTGTAGGTTGGTGCTATATTGAAGCAGAATATGAATCATATTAATGCACTTCTTACAGAATTTATTATTTAAAAAAGAAAAATTAGTCATTTAGGACCATGAGGACATGAATGGGTTTCATAAAGGCAAGGACGAATCTAAGATTCTTAAGATTCGGCTAAAAGGTTTGTATTTTCTTTGCAATATTTTTTCTACCTTAAGTTTGAAAAATGATCTCAACCCATGCCCCTGATCTTCATTCTCTCATAGAGCATAGACATTACTAACTGCTTTATATTTCTGTGGGGGTTAAAAAAATCCCCCTGCCTTTTACATGCTACATAAAGGGACACAACTGTCATGTCTGACCTTGTCACGTTAGGGCATATGAAGACATAATCAGTCACTGTACCCAGGGTTTTCAGGGGACAGAATGATGCATCAGGGAATAATGTCAGCACTGACATGACTCGTGTGTGTGTGTGTGTGCAGTTTCCCATGAGGCTGCCTATATGGAAGTAGGTACTCTCTCATTCCCTTTGTGCTTCACAGTGAGAGGACGCATGGGGAAGCCCCCTACTGCTGCGAATCCAAGCAAAAAACGATAAAGCACCAACGGCATTCGCCTCCAGTTGGGAGATTGGGGGCAATATGGACGGTTTGGAAAGCCCTCCGGAAAAGGAGGCAGTTATGTAGGTCAGACTGCGTCGAACCCTCTCACTGTAACTCAGCATACATAATTCAGGCTCGCTGGTGGGAGAAAGGGGGTGGGGCAAGAGATTGCCCGGCTGGTTTCAATAATAGATGGAAGGTTGAAGAAACAGGGGAAGCATTCGGGAGAGTGTGGGTCATATTTTAGGACTGTTTCTAGAGTTCAAAATAGCTGTAAAATGAGTAAAATAAGGTGTGCACCAAACTTTGGCGGTTGTAAAGCATCACTTGTGACCTATCACACGGTACCCACAGGCCACATGAGCTGGGTTTGTGGGCCACGACTCTTGGATACTGTTCCAAGCAACTCCATATGTTTTTCCAACCGCTGAAAAATAAACTGCAATTTATTTCAGAGCCAGTGTGTGTTTTTACGGCAGGGTTGTAAAATTCATGCGTGCTTCAATACTGCGTTTAAAGGAGCTGGGCTTGTTATCTAACTATAAGACTTGACGTTTCAATCATCATCTAATTAGAAACCCAGTCCAGTGTTGTATTAGGTATGTTTGGGATATTGTCTTCATCTATTATCCCCTCCAGATTCCTTACATTCTAGCATAGCCAAGTGAACGTTAGCATCACACAAATTACTGAGAAGTGAAACTGTTTTTTTTTTTGTTTTTTTATTAGTTTCTTGTTAAATGAGTATTAAATCCTACGCATAAAAATAAAAACACATCAACCTAAAAAACAACAGATAAAAACTTGGAAACCACTGGGATTTTTTTCCCTATTTCTTCAAATGTGACAAAAAGGTTTGGAATGAGAGCTTATTTACAAAAAGATCATGGATGTAGCATTACCTCTTAAGGGTTGGATCGTGTTACTAATTGGCAGCAGATGATAAAACGCCTCAGCTCTGTACTAGAGGTGCAGATTGGGATTGGTTTTCCCACAACACCCAAAATCCAAAATATTCTTGCGAGTTTGCAAGAATAACATGGGAGTTTTATTGGACACTGTGTACTGGTGTGTGTAATTATCATTTAAATTACTTTATAAGGTTTGTTTATATACTGGTGAAATCGACTCATCACCAGGCTCAGATTACAGGTGGGAAGAAGGAGTAATAAGTGTCAGAGTGTGAGAGAGAATTCCTTCAAGATTCCTTGGGTGGGAGTGGGATTGAAAAAACAATCCCACCCACACATCTCTACTCAGTGAAACAATATCTACAGTTACTTCAAGTAGTTTGAGTTGATTTCAATACAAAAGTCTAATATCAAGACAAATCCTATCTTACAGTGACGTTGAGCATCTGTTTCACCAAGCGAGTTCATTCTCCTTTATTAAAGCGTACATTTTAACGAGTGAACAATGAGAAAGATTTGATGGAACACTTTTTTCATATTTTTAACATATATCTCCACATGCTCAATAACGTCTCTCCACCGAAGTTCCACTCGAGCGATTCGTGTAACAATGCGTTATGCAGTGCACAGAAGTAAAACCAATCAGTTTATCCTGGAGCTGCTTCCTACCTGAAGTAAAGAGCACAATGGACTTGAGACAGGAATACTCTGCTGTGTCCACCTGCAGGGCCTTGAGTTTCTCAACCTGCTCCTGGAATACACGGATATGGTCCATGAAGGCCACCACACGCTCAGCTGACATCGGGGAGGCGTGCAGCCCGGCGGCAGCCAGCAGTGGTGCCACGTGCAGGGGCATGGAACACTGTGCTGCATTCAGCACGAACAGCTCGCTCCACGACATGCGCAATAACGCCACCTAGGATCCAACAGTGTCGTAATGAAGATCAGTAATGAGGATCAGAGCGTAGCAGCTCATTAATGCTACTGATATAAACGAATCACGAACATTCACATCTCGGAATTTGCTTTTCGCACACTGCCTTCGATTTCAGGCGGATGGTTTTACTGGAGGAATTACAAAAAAATGTTGCTCATGCAATTGTTATCTATATTTGATCAGCCCAGAAAGTGCACCCATAATGCTTTTATCATATTTGCCTTGATTTCCAGTTCCCTGTACATGACTGGTACATTTCCTCCAAAACCAATGCCTGAAAGGAGCACTATTAAATCAGCCTTATCCTTGGAAGAACATTGCAGCTAAATGCGTTCTGCATTAATTGAATCAGCTAGTCATTTATTTTAGCATGATAACAAGGGCTCACTGGTCTCCAGGGGCTTTACCTGATCCATGAGCTGTAGGTCTGGAAAGAATGGGATGTTCTTGGCCCACTCTACAGCGCTGAAAAGTAGACGTGCTGCCAGCTCGCAAATGTTCTCGATACCCATCAGGTTGTTTGACTGCATGCACTGGGCGCCGTAGCGGGACGTGGGATATGGTTCTGCCCGCAGAAGCAGAGAGATGAAGCCAGACAGATATGGTTGTCCATTGTATGGGTCGTTTCCATTAGGCAGGTATTGGCCTGGACTGGTCTGAGAGCTGGACATGCGTCCTCGCTGGACGGCTGTGGACAAAACGAGAACACGTTAGCAGTTTAAAAAATGTGAACGATGCTCAAAAAGGAAAAAAATGATCCCTAAGCATTCTCAAATGCATTTGTGTCAAATTTCTTCAATAACATAAATTAGGTTTAACACTGTAACTGATCCTCTGAGGTCAAAATGCAACTCGAGCAAATCAGAAAGCACGGTTTTACGCTTTATTCTCACTGCTGTAATAAATAAGTGATGTGTTTAATAATACTGTGCTGGAGGTTTGACTTCATCTATATATATCTTCTATCTTCTGAAAGTCAATAAGCTCATTTATATTTTTGAACCGGTGACCTACTCAAATCGCACTGCTTGATAAATATCAGAAACATGGAACTGTTTGCCAAAATGCCAGTGTTTTGGCAACATTACTAGTTCGTGAGGCCGAAATAAAATGGTGGTTTAGTGTTTTTTTCGCATATCCGTGGAGTCCAGTAGAGAGAAGAATCCTTTGCTCTCCATCAGTGAGTAATGCGCGAATAGATACAGTTGAAGCGGAATGGTTTTTCACACCTCCCCTTGACAAATGGCTCAGCAGAGGCCAAGGGCCAAACAGAGGCCATTTTTGCCACCATGCCCCTCAAAGTCCATTTGGAAAACACCTGTTCAGCCATGCCGCTGTCTGACTAATAACTCCATCTACTGTTACATACGACGACCATGTGCACGGCAGAACAGACAGAGAGAGGTGTGTTAGGGATGGAAAGAAAAGCCAGGGTCTCCTGCGCTTAGAATAGAACAGCTGTGTTACTCGAGGACTGTAAAGTATGACAAGGGTCATGACCTTCTCCTTAATCAACATGGATATTATCCTTAATCACGTTTACTCTCAGATATCATGAAGTGCAATTGAGACCATGCTGTATCAAAACAAAAAACCCAACATGGATCACCAAATCCTCTTGCAGTCTATACTTTATATTGTAGTCTTGTACACTTATGGTCTATATTCAGAATCTACCAACTAGAAAAATGTTTTTTTTACAAGGTTGTGTTGTGTCTGTTAATGAGCTTAATAGTTGTAACCAAAAACATGGTCAGGACGTTATCATTATATAACATATAATATTTATAGAAAAATAATAAATATATAGTAGCTTGAAACTGTAGACCAACACTAGCCCCTAACTCTAACCCTAATTCTAACCATTACCCTATTTTTAACCCTAATTCTAACCCTATTTTTAACCCTAACGCTAAAAACTAAGGAAAACCTTCATAACTGCCATTAGAAACTCTTGTCTACAGGTTTTAAAGTTCTCAGCATAGTCTAGGAAGCAAAAGAACTAATAGAAATGACAATGATCCCAACTGACACACAGGCCATGAGTTCTGGTTGGTATCTGCAGTGAAACAACACCAACTAGACATCCCTAAACCATGGCCTGTAGAAGTTCCTTCTCTATGATCTAAGCAGAGTGAGGTGAATGGGATGGGGTATTGTGATAGGGCAAGAACCAGGGATTAGCAACCTGGGATAAAACAGAGGAGCTAGAAATTCTGGAGAGGTTTCAAGGAATCAGCATGGCACCTGCGAAACTTTGTCCCAGTGGATGGGGAAATCTTAAGAACTGAGCATAGCATCATAGAAGGATCTGGTGTTGGGGCAAAAACAGAACCAGAACCTCTCATGTTTGGTTATTTTGGTGCAGGACTAAGATTTGCTGACAACAAACTATAAAGAAGCACAGAGAAATAATGAAAAATGGACAATTAAATATATAAATGATCCAAAAAAAAGAAGGAAAAAAAGGTGTGTAATATATATGAGAAGTGAAAACAGATTAGAAATGAAAAACACGACTTTGGTTTATTACTACAGCTTATTTGAAAATAAAGGTGAACTTTATATTTTACATAATACAAATAATGGTTTGGTAAACATCAGCATATCAACATGAAATGAAACTAGTAAGTCTACAATATATCAGTGTGCCTTTTTAGAGTGCAACAACCTTGCACTGTGTTTACAGCAGGGCTCTAGAATGTGGACCTTGGCTCGGAAAGAAAGTGGGGAATAGGTCAAAGGGTATGTGGAGGAAGAAAAGAGTATAAGAAAAAGAGCCTGACTGAGAGAGGGAGAGAATGTAAAAGTAGCTGGACGTGATCCAGGATCAGCTGTGGGTGGCCAGTGGAACAAGGCTTTTGAGCAGAGAAAGACAGCTCTCACAGGGAACTTGGGAGGAAGTGACGACACTGAACTGACTTGATCCCTGTATGTTCCTTCCAACCGATTGAGGGGAAATCCAAAAATGGCATGGTAGCACACTGTTCTAGAGCTGGTCACACCATGAGGCTTGTCTTGACCCTGTTACTCTGGGGCTTAACACTATAGCAGATAATACTCTGAACAGATTATTTTACCAAACCTCTATCAGGTGACCTGAACCTTTCAAAATTCCTGTAAACATGATGTCATTCCTGCTACAAATTCTCCTTTGCCAGCCACTGAACAAAGACTACTGAGTCATAATAGTACTGACCCTGAACACCAGCAGTGTTGACAGTTCACTATCACCCGATCCCTGACCTAACGCTTCATTCGACATCCACGTGGACAGTTAAAAAAAAGTAGGGAAAAGGATGACCTGGCCATGCTGAAAAAAAATCACCTACTTTTACCTCTGGGTACAATATTATCTGTGTACTTAAAAGTTTGTTTGAAAACAAAAATACGCAAAAAGGTTCAGTCGCCTATGAAGAAGCCCGAGAAGAACTCAAAAGTTGGTGAAACTGCCTTTTGACGTGTTAAATCTGTTATGACCTCCCAGGAAAAGTCCTTCACACATCCCATAATAGCTCCAGTCACAAGGGTCTGATGAATTAATAAGGGAACATGCTAAACACATGGTGGGGAGTCGGGAAGAAATCTCTTGCTATACGTATCATAACAGCTGGATTTCTCCATCGTTCCAGCGCACAGTGTTTCTAGTCATGTATTATATAATCAAAACTCGATATAGTACAGAGTGTACCGATGTTCTTCAAGCCAATACAGTGAGGCAAAAGAAAGCTCGAAGGGTTCATATAAATTTCATTGACTAAAACAAGGGTGAAAAGGCAAACATATCAGAACAAACAATGCAGTTCTATCTGCCAAGCATACTTCAGCCCTGGAGGAACATTTAAAGAAACAGACCACACCAATGCCAAAGTAGAGCTGGGAGGAGTCAGTTATCATAATAACTTCATACAATTAGTTCTCCACTCTTCAAGCCTCGCAGGTCTTGTGATTATGGCTGGTATCCCTAAAGAGAGAACATCATTTCGACGCATTCTCCCTCGTGTGTGTTCGAAAAGCCCATTAAACAAAACATTTGCTTTTTGTTTGTGCACGTAGAACACGCAGGATAAGAGTTGGCCAACTGCACAAGCAGCGAGGTGATATTTACCCAAACCCTGCTGTGACCCGTCACATTTGGACTTTGTCTTAAACCTGTCTAATATTAATGTTTACCTTCCAGTGACCTATATTTCACCCTTTGTTACGGGTCACGGGACAAGGCCCCGGTATGCGTGCGCCTGCTGAGATTCCGGCAGCAGCATGCGGCGTGTGTGTGCATGCTGCCCAACGTCTTCGCTCTTATCCTAAGTGTTTGGGTCCATTTTCCTGGGATCTGAGGTCTGCACACTTTCACAGCATTTATCCTCATGAGTTTTAATACGACAGAGATAATGAGTGAAACATCAGGTGTGTGTGTGTGTGTGTGTGTGTGTGTGTGTGTGTGTGTGTGTGTGTGTGTGTGTGTGTGTGTGTGTGTGTGTGTGTGTGTGTGTGTGTGTGTGTGTGAGTGTGTGTGAATGCCGGCGTTCTCGTCATATCTATATCCATCCATATCGTGCCTTAAGAAAGGTCATGGCATATGCATGCAGGACATTCCAGCAAATGCACACACACACACACACACACACACACACACACACACAAATGTGCACATGCAACCTCTGTCAGTCGGCCACATTTGCTCTTTCTCCATTGCATGAGCTCTTTTGTCAGGCTGGAATGCCAATCATGTCAAGAGGAGCCTAAGGTGCGAAAACAGGTAGAGCAGTCGACCGGCTTGGCCTTGGGCCAGATGGGAAATTTGAGCTTTCGCAAAATCAGCCCTTTGACCTATTTTCACAAAATTCAAAACTGTTCAAACAAATGCACTTTGGATTTTGATCGCTTTGTCCAAAAGCCCCTGATGTCAAAATACTAGCGGAAAATGGTGTTCCAGGGGAAGAAAAAAAAAAAAAAAAAAAAGCCTGAACTGAGGGTCTTTGTAAAGCACAATGGAGACTGCGTCATTATTCGGCCTCATTCATCGATGGACACGTGACGCATCAGTAGGAGTAGTGAGTGGGATTTCTGAACACTCCACATCACAAAGACCTCAGTGAAATTAGCAGTTTCGGAAAGATTCATAAACAACACAATCGTTCCGACTTGCTTATTCTCGAGGACGTCTCCTTATCAGACGAGACGTCCTTTTTCATACGCCATTAATCATATCTATTGGTGTCAACACCTCCGTCTTCGGCTCAGGCAAGCAGTATTATTTACACATGTTAGGTTAGATTAGATAAATGAGGTTACAAATGAGGTTAAACCTCACACTCACACACACACACACACACACACACACACACACACCTAGGGAAAAAGGTTTTGGCCTGGTATAAATATAGTTATACTATTTTGGGTTACATTCTATTAATAAACATCACTTTAAAAAACACTAATTGAGCCATAATCAATCAGTATAATCCAGTAAAGCAATCCTGCATCATATCTACATGTACAAATGATTTTCTTTATATGTGATTAAAGATCAGAAACCTATAGAAACTAAAACACGGCCCCGTACACCCCGAGGACACCAGTGGCACACTTTCTAAACACAATAGTGTCATCAGGATAAAAATCAAAATTTGTCTTTACAGGATGATTGAATTTGACTCACGAGTCACAGTAATGGTTTGTTTAATGGCGTCTACAACACAGTTACCATAGTGCAGTAACCCAGAGCACATATCACTTAGTAGTGAATGGATACAAGGAGCTTCTCTATCTGTTTCGCATCGGGAAACGTTGCATAATTCAAAAGAGCGCTTCACTTATGTATGAACTCTAAGATAAAGTGAGAAGGATATGGTGTATCCCTGTGTGTGTGTGTGTGTGTGTGTGTGTGTGTGTGTGTGTGTGTGTGTGTGTGTGTGTGTGTGTGTGTGTGTATGTGTGTGGGTGTGTGTGTGGGTGGGTGGCTGGGCTTGTTCTTAAGGCATTTGTAAAGATCAAGTGTCTTCACATAGAATGGAAAAAAAAAATTACATTTTAAAAGTCGGGTTTTTTGGCTTTGAGAACAAATTGAGCAAAACGACACAAAAATGTGTTTTTAGTAAGAATGGGCGGAAGATATGTTTTGGGTTTGGGTCTGAATCCTTTGAGTACAGTACCACACAATGAACTGATATCATGTGTATCATGTATGCTCTGTGTGTGTGTGTGCCACACAATGAACTGATATCATGTGTATCATGTATGCTCTGTGTGTGTGTGTGTGTGTGTGTGTTGCCCCTGAAGCCAAACAATGAAAAGTTTCTGCTATCAGACTTCACATATTTCACAAATCATAAACTATAGACACGGTGTGAAATTGTTAGATTAATGACAGTAATGGATATTTAGTAAATCATTTACTACATATCGCTCATGTTCAGTAGCTATACAGATTACACTTTAGATTATAGGTATGTGCATTCATTACATTTGAAGCAATATATTTAATATTTTATTATGAATGTATTTATTTCTCTGTTATTTCCTCTACAGCTTGCTTAGCAAAATATTTACCTCCATTTAAAAACAATAAAAGCAACAAGACACATTACAGGTGCAAGGCGTGTTAATGGAAAGTCAAGATAAGCATTTAAGATAAAAAAAAAAAAAAGATCTGAACATTTAAACACATCTGGTCAGCTATTCTTGCATATAAACTAAAAAAAAAAGGTGAAAGGTCAATGAACAAATAAAGAGAAGTTTGAGATTTTCTGTAGTTATTAACCCCCTATGGCTGGAAATACGCCTGACTCGGACAAAACAAATGGTTTTTGATGATGATGTGAATTCCACTTCCAGGAACTGAACGCACAACGTTCACAAATCTGCGTTCACGAACATGGAAGGAGACACGGAACACAGTGCTGCATTAGGATTTATTATGTAAAAATACATTTTTTAAGGCAACAATTAAAAAATGTTTGAACGCAGCACTGTGAGTTTTCTCCAAACTGGGGATGAAGCCGTAGCTCTTTTTAATTACGGAATATATTTCCATATTCTGTTCATTTCAGCAAGAAATATGAATTAAGTTTGTATTTAATTTACTCCTGCATGTCGAATTCCACTGATTAGAATAAGAATAATGTGTTGTGCATGTAACCTGCGTGTTTCATGCTCTATTTTTGTCCTATTTTTATTTTTTTGCTTTTGCCATGATATAACAAGAGTTTCTAAACGTTTAAGCTAATTGCATAATGCACTTTTAACTGATAAATTATACAGTACACTGGATTTATTTTGCTGATGATTAATTGTCATGTTTAACAAATCATGTGTCTTTATAAATCCATACTTGCTGAGTAAATGAAATATATCGAATATTCTCCTTAACCAGGATGAGATGATTTTCCCAGATCGTGTCTTTTAAAAAAAAAAGACATGGACATCACATCATGTCAGCTGAAAAGTCAATCTAAAATTCCTATGAATCCAAAAAGTCAGCCAGCTTGTACCACACATGAGCACTGATGTTGTTTTTTTTTTTCTAAAATCAGTATGAATTATTAAGAAACTGAAATGTACCTGATGCTGTTATTCCAACTGGATCATCTGCACTACACAAACTACAATAAATGCTGAACGCTCAGCAGAGCAAAACACCATCATTTATGAGAAAACAAAAATAGATCCATGTATGAGGAAAACAACTTTAAAGTCTTGTCCATACGCAGTCAACACCTCTGTCTATAAAACACTGCTCCTCACCACCGTCTGCATGGCTGCTGGAGACGGAGATTTGACCCGACACACTCTTTTGGTGACATTTTACTCCACTTGATCAGCAAAGTGCTTTTTCTGTCCACTTAAACCCTACAGAGGTGCATTTCAGTGCACCAGATAGTAACCTGTGATAAGCTCTGATGCACTTCTGCAGGATAAAAATGCGGCACATGTAGAATAAAACAACAAACAATATATTAAAACAGTGTAAATATTTTTTGGAATATATAAATATATATATATATAGTAAGTTGCCTTGTTATGAGAACATTTTGGTGAAAGCTTGATGTCACGTGGTGTATCCTATTATTTTAAAGCAATATCGTATAAATCCCATGAAAGCGAATAAAAGACAATGTTTATTAGCTAATGGTTATGACGCTCACTTCCTCGCTTTATGTGATGTAATAAACATTACCTCCAACTAAAAAGTCTACAAATATTTTTTTATGAAATTCAGAAACATTTTTGTAACAGTGACGAAGCTAGTGTGGTTTGTTAGAAATCTCTTTGGTGGAGTTTTTTTTGGAAGAGATTTTAAAGAGAACTTTATGAGATTTATTTGAGTGTAATATTGGACCAGGAATACTGAGTGATGCACGGGCTCTGGGACGGACTCACCCTCTCTCCTCATGCCGACCTTGAGGCATTTCTTCAGGCGGCAGTACTGGCACTGATTGCGGTGGTGCTGATCCACGGGGCAGTCTCGGTTCCCGCGGCAGCTGTAGGTCAGGTTGCGGCGCACGGAGCGCTTGAAGAAGCTCTTGCAGCCCTCGCATGTGAACTGGCCGTAGTGTTTGCCGCTCGACTTGTCCCCGCACACCATGCAGTCCACGCTGGAGAGCTTGTCCGCGCCGAGCGCGTCGTTTCCCGGCGTGGACGCGGACGGGGTGGCCGGGGCGCCACCGGGCTCCTGGCCGCACAGCTGCAGCTGAGAGCCGGGGTCGGCTGCGATGCTCTCCTGCCACTGGTTTACTACCATTGCCATGCTCTCCTGTGGAGCAGGAACGGTGGGTTGAAGGGCAGATGCGCGTCTTTGTGAAACTCCTTTATGCCCGGAGAGAAGAGGATTTCCGTCCTTCGTGAATTTGATTTAAATCCGAACAGATCGAAAAAGAAAAATAATAAGTACACACAGATATTTGGGTTTTTATTAATTTGATCTGATTATTTGTCGCGAGGTTTGTAGTGCACGCGCAACGGTGGCATGACCGACCTGTGCACGCGCTCCGCGCGGCCGAATCACGGAGTTCAACACGCAGTCCGAAACGTGTGGAAAGCGCGCGCTCTCGCTCGCGGCCCCGACAACCGTAACGCGCGACTCGACTTTGCGCAAAACTTTCAGCGACTCTCCAGTTCAGACCCGGTGCGAAAATACTGCACAGGGTGAAGGAGTTGAACTGAAAACAGAAGCTTCGCCCGAGGAAGGAGAAACAACCACCAGCACCACCATGCATGCAAAAAAAAAAAAAGCAACCCAACAGGTAATTAAATTCACATGTGCGCTCCGCGGAATGTTTGTTTTTTTCTTCCGACGCGTGGAAGTATAAAAAGTTCAGTCCACAAGTCGTGAATGTCGGAATGGAATCATCCGTTCCCGGTGATATTCAGCGTGAAGAATGAGAAGCTGTTCTCAGGAGCGCTGCAGCTCATCCGCCAGCTGTCACTTCGGTTCACCTCTCGTAGTTCCGACTTTGGTGAAAGTGACACTAAACAGCAGGGGCTGTCCAAGCTCCGCCCACTGTGCTCCAAAAAAGGATGCGTTCACCATATTAGGGGTTGACGCCTTCGTCTGGGGGTGTGGCCTAACAGAAAAGGCGGCGCGCCATTGGTTGGTTGGTGGTGGAATTGTCCAATTGGACGGCGGCGGCTTTCTAAATTTCTGAAAAAATAACAGATTTGATGCCGATAGAAATGATCAAGTATTTTACATAGATATTAGTCCTATTTTAATTAATCTTTAATATATAAATACACAAACATTCAATTTATTGTTATAATTATGATAACATTGAGCTACAAAGAATAAAAACTTGCGTTCCTCATTTTCAGGTTTGCTTCTTCTTTTTAATAAATAAAATATTTGATCAATGCACAGCGCATTTATATTTATTTCAGGTATACATTTGTTTGTTTTATGCACTTTTTTGCATCAAATAAAAATAAATAGATAAATAAATGTACACAATCAATAATTAATAAAGCTTTGATCAGCGAATGTGATCTATAGCTATAACAGTATGAACAGCAAATATTGGAGTAATTATCATAATAGAAAAAAAAGGTAAAAACAAATATCTTTTTTTAATTTATACCCAAAATATATACAAGTCAAATCCTGAGCTCGTTACATCGGAGTGATTTATTAAACCATTCCCTTCTTAGATTCTTTCTCAATTTTTAGTAAAAAAAAAAAAAAAAGTTGACCTCTTGCTACCAAAAGCGCATGTTTGTGCAACGCAGGTTCTGCTTTGACCAAATGGAGGTGAATAAACCTTTCATCCTGAGAGCCTGGAGCCTGACAGCAGTCAAAACCCCTCTTGCTGGTTTTGTCAGTAGGTTTAGAGACGACGTGACGCTTCTTTAGTCAACAAAAGGCTCGCTGTTAAAGAGTGACACGCCTGGAGATGAAGCCAAACTAATAAAGAATAAACCGAAAAAATATAATATAACCTGTTCTCCAGAAATCTGTGAGCAGTTTGGGAGCAGTTTGGTAAAGGAAATAATTACTGATTAACATGGTGTAAATGTGTTACCTAAAAATTTAGCCTTGAAATTACACCTAGACCCATACAGGCCTCGTGAATACATGCAGAATAAAATAGTGATCAGTTTGTTTATTCCTTTAATCATTTTTGCTATAATACTTCACATTCATTTGAAATTAGCCACATGGCACATTAGTTTAATTTTGCAGAAATTTAAAATTAATATTACAAAAACACTGATTTGTTCATTAAATATAATAGAAAATCAACCTAAGAAGAAATTCTGCTCAACTTCAATATAATTGCTCTGAAGCTGTTATATAATTATGGTGTCAGCAAAACTCTCAAGAAAAAAAAGCCATAAGAGACCCAAAAGCCTCTAATTTCAACCCAGTCAAATGTTTAATACTCGAAATTTGATGCTACAAAAAAAAAAGTTGGTACCTAAATAAATAGAGAGCAATTCGTTTTAAAGCATGTAAATCACTGAGAAAACTACCAGGAGAATGTTCTTTGTTCTAGTTTCTGCATTTTCTTCTCTCCAGTCAATACTCTGTGACTGTATATTGTAAATTCTCCATAATTTCAGCATGTTTTTCACAATTGCAATAAGAGTGCGGTTTAAAAATAGAATAAATGACCAAAAGCTAGATGGAAAATAAATAACCAGATAATGTGAACATAGAGGGCCTAGTAAAAAAAAAAAAAAAAGTGGGAGAAGGAAAAAATGTCACTTTACGACTACCCCTGTTGAGTGCTGAGCTTTTAGTGCCAGAGGCCATATTGTTGGCCTTTAGTTCGGCTTAATTGTTGTCACATGTAACCCTACCTGTTGTCCAATTAGCCCCTTGACTTGCTATTAGGTCGTTCCGCAGGCTGTGCTCGTACTGACTAAAGGCATTATTTTAGCCATGGCCTGTGATTAAGTGAAATTCTATACAGTGCAAGCTGCTAAAAAAGTCAAAAATAAATTCTGATTGATTTTTCCCATGACATCGGACTAAACTGAGTATCTGTCATGTATGCCGAGTGATGTAAGAGAGTGTAATCTTTTGCACACATTCAATTATCGGTGAGCATGTGAAAAAATGAAACCCAGTGTCATGCTGTTAGTGAGAATAATGAGGGTGTGGAAAGTGCATGCGATCAAACCTGAGTTGTTTATTTTTCTGTAACACGTTCATATTCCTGAACATTTTCCTTATTCCTCTTAGACTCCAGAAATTTGCCAACAATTACATTGTTATTCATTAAACCACATTTAATACATTTGTAGTAAAAAATTGTGGAATAGTTTTTTTTCCTGTTATCACTTATGCTATAGCAGCAGTAAACTCTCACACTCAAATCTTTGTTTATTTATTTGTTTATTTTTGCGATTTTTGCACCACAAATCCTAAACTGCATTTATGACTCTTTCATGTTAAAATTGTTTTTTTTTTTCTACTACTTGACTTCCAACTTTGTGATGTAAATTAAACACCTTCTGACCAATCAGAATCGAGAATTCAAGTGTTGTATAAAAACATCCGTATGTAATTGTAGTTGTACTGATAAACAATTTAATACAATTAGTTGTATAATTTTATTTTGCGAATTATAAGCAAACAAGAACTATGAGATTTCTGTAATCACATGTGATCAGCATTGCGTGTCAGGTCCCGAGCGTGATGGCGTGATGATGAATGAATCAGGATGAGTGGTCAGTACCTGCATGGTGACGGATGAGCACAGCAACTGGCACGCGGATGCTAAGAATGGGGTCAGGGAGTAAATGCGGACACACTGAACAGCCTAGAAACTTTCGAAGGCCTCTGGTTTTGTGCATAATTTATTGAGCCTCAGACATGGCATGACACAGCTCGCTCTCCTGATACACATGATCCAGAAGAGAGATTTAGGCAAAACCATTGTGGCACGACAGTTCCTCCTGCTGGGCCTGTTCCTCATACGGATTAAACCCATTTAATGACCACTCACTGAAATAGCTAATTCGATGCACACTATCTCTTCATCACTCAGTGAGAAATGGAGGTATTCGAACTTTCTAGTAGCAACCAAACAAAATTGGAGCAAATCATTTTAATAGCGTTTGCTACCTTTCACTAATCAGGAGTTTGATGGAAAAATATATGTAGGAATAAATAATAAATGCTTATTTTATTTGCAGAGTCGGCAGATGTGTTGGTTAATACCAGCTAATTGCGTTGTGTGTGTTTGAGTCTTATTCTTTCTTCAACATCTGCTCCATTCACCCTGTACAACATGCGATCAGTTTATGATCTGCTTCCACATAAAAAACTGCACAGAATGATACGCAGTGGTGGACAGTGAGGAAGTAAATGTAATTCGTTCCTGTACTTAAGTAGCTTTTTCACATGTCTGTACTTTACTGAGGTATTAGCATTTAGGAAGATTTTAACTTCAAGTCAAATATTTTACTTTTAACTCAACTACATTTAGTGAAATCAGTCATGCATTTTTATTTATAAGGATAAAAGAGTTACTGGTCAAACACGCATCGATCCACCAATCAGGATCGAGCAAACGATCTGTTTTACACGTGTTCTGATTGGCGCTTGGTGCATTTACTGATGATAAATAATAAAAAAAACTCCAGACTCGTACTCACTACAACACACGACCTTATTTGTGCAATTTTTTTATAATTTTTTTTTTAAAGGTTTTGGGCTCATGATTATTGTAATAGAAATCAATCAGAGTTTGATTTATTAATATAATTAATATGATCTATGAATAGATCAGAGTGCTGATCTGATAATAGGAATAGAAATGATAATAGGAACATTATAGCCATTAATAAATCATAGTACGTTTGATACTGAAGTACATTTAAAGGCAAAAACGTTTGTACTTTTATTCAAGTAAAAGTTTAAAGAGACACTTTTACTAGAGTCACATTTTACTGAGTGAATCTCTACTAAACTACATGCTTTGTGTACTTCGTCCACCTCTGACCGTATGGATAATGTAAATATAAATAAGTGCTGCACAAATCTCAAACTTGTACCTTATCCTATCGGATCTAAGCTATAACACACTATACACACTATAATGCTTAATCTATACACACTATATAACCCCGGTAGCCATGCGCTTGTCAGCTGTAACGGATGTCTGTGTTCAACACGGCAGAAATCTTCCACTCTGGTATAATTAAGATCTTATAAATTTAATGAATGTATCTTAAATTGCCGAAGCAAGCAAAAGTTCTGAATGATCGTTGGCCGTGTGTATCACAAGGCGTACTGCGTACTTCAACAATTTCAGCGTGTGCTCTTTTTCCTTTGTTTAACTGGGGTTGATTAAGAGGTTAAACGCTGAGAATCATGGCGTCTTTAACTGAGATTTATCTGTTCCTGTACTGACCTCCTGTAGCGTTGCTAACCTCAAGCCAAAAACCCCCAGATTTATTTAGTTATTTGTTTGTGTATTCAGAGAGGTCGTTAGGGTTAGGGGGGGACTTCCCTTAATTTTGTATTTTTTTTTCAAAATTCCTGTTTATGCATTAAAATCTGTAATATTTCATGGTAGGAGTGGATATGACGCTCATGCTGATTCAGCTAAAGGAATAGCGAGGGGCCTAATGACCTGAACAACATGGCCAACGTTCACATGTTTTAGCATATATTTATAGCGCCTACATAACAATATAACATGTACTCTATAAACATTGTTGGATTATAGAATTGATGTAAAAGTATTAACACACCTATTAAAAACATGTGACAAACTTTTATACAGTTGTTTTGAATATAAAAATCCATTCGAGTTATCTTGAATTATCATGATAACATGACCCAAAGGATTTTATTCTAAACATCTTGTCTGGATTTTGATCTGTTTACAGGTATATTTAATGTTGTGGAACGTCTGTGAAACGCCTTAGTTCCTGTTACATTATAGCAGCTATAAACAGTCACTCTTTCACGAGCCTACCTATTTCTTTTTTCCTCTTGAAGCTAATGACAAAAAATATGCGCCTCATCATGTTACTGAGAAACTGAGAAGTTCCAAAGAAACTTACTGACTCATGCAAAGTCCTGGAAGTTGAGACTCCTTCCATAAATGCTGAATAAACACAGAAAAATGTAGCATAAATGTTAATATAGAAATTCCATAATGGTGCATTAAAATATTATCGTGTGGTTTGTGAATTGTGAAACTAGCCTTGAGCATGTCCATTAAATGTTTAATAAAGCTGAGCATGGCTAAATAGTACATTGTGTAGAAAATATCTGATAGTTGTAGCATTCAAATAAAAAAAAAGTGTAAGTTTTACTGACCAGGTGACACTAAAGTGCTCTTAACGTGGGGTTGTAAATGCATATGCCGATAGCTCTGGTAAAAGCGTACACTCGGGGCATTTTCAGGACTAAACAGGGAGCAGTACAGCATGTGGCTAGCATGACCTAACATGTCTCTGAAGCTGGAGGGGGTCTTGACCTTTGCTCTCAGGCTCCAAAACTAGGAAGATGATAAAAAAAGGGGGCTTTCGATGGGAGGGTGACTTCTAAACAAGAGCTTCTGTTTCAGCCAAGCCAGGAATGTCAGCTCCATAAAAAGATGCCTACAGAGACAGCTAAGAGCAACTGAAAGAAAGAAGAGAGATAAATGGTGGAGGTTATTACTTTTGTTAAGTAAGATCTTTAAGTCACATGTTGAAATCATTAGTCGGACTGTTGGGTGAAGGTTCCCACAGAGTTGTGAGAAGTTTCACTGGTCAGCGGAGGCTCTATTTTTCTCACACTAGATTCACGTTATAGGTGCTCGAATCTGTTCAGTTTTCCTTGTGCAAACTTGAAAATGTTTAAAACCACAAGTGGGCCGCAAGAGCAAAAACATACCATTATAAATCATTAGGCAAGATGACTGTGACCAATGGGTTTAACAAGGAAGAATACTGGGCTGTAACAGATTTGCTTTGTCCCCCTCCTTTCTCACCATAATGCAGTGTTTATGGCATTTTTACCCGAGGACTTCAGTCATGCGATCAGGCTGTAAATTTCTCCAGCAGGTCTGCCAGAGGGTGGAAGCCTTGTGACCGTGGCACTATAGCAGTGGTGAACAGTCGCAACACACAGGGTCAGGTCTGCTGATAACCTTGTGTTTTCCTCACTGTTGGAAGCACAGCAAGGACCGGACTGCGGCTAACACGTAGCACCGATACATCTTGAGGAACGCGGTTTTGGTAATGTCATCTCTGTATCCACCTTGAGATAACAAGGCCAAGAACAGGAAATGAGCTAGAACATGAATACAATGGGGAAGACACATTTTTGATACTCATCTTCGGGATCTGAGATGTAGGGATACTTTCTGGGTCAAGTTTATTTTCTAATAAAATGATGGGAACCATGACTGAAGACCAAAAGAGCATTATTGTGAGATGATCATGATTTATATAAATAAATCACACACAATGAATTGATTTGTTGCAGAGGCTGAGGCTGGGCGTGTATGTGACACCAGGGATTGGGATGAAGGGATGCAGCCAAGTTCTGATGCTTCCTTGTGATACAGGGTTGGACTGCTGTGGACTTGGTGAGCGAAGGGCGAGGCTGAATTCCCTGCAGTTAAATTCTCAGACGGTGGTCTTTAACATGTTCTCCCTCCCTTGCTCCTGCTCCCTCTCAATCCCAATAAAAATCCTCTGACCACCAGTTGACCTTTTGCCGTTCTCCCCCTTTTCCATTGCTCCTGCCTATGTTCTCTCAGTCTTTCTCTTGCTCTCTGTACTGGGAGGCTGGTGGGGGCCAGCAGCTGTGGGAGAGGCGAGGGGGAAAAAGGTCAGATAGGTCATGGTACTGGTAAAGTCATCATGGAGGCTCCAATGTGGGGCATCATTTCCCCCTTCAAAGGCAGTCCTGACGTCCACAGGGGCCGACCCGATGGCCCCGCCGTTCCCGAGCGTTCAAGGGTCGCGACGGACGAGGGGTTAATAAAGTAATACCAGGTGTTGACCAGAGAAATCCGCCAAACTGGGGCCTCCTTTCCCACTAAGCAGGCCTTGTCGAGCTTGTGCAAGTAACAAATATGGCTTGCATTCCACTTACACAAGCAGAACACGCGTCAGTACCTGCTTATCAATTCATCGTACTATGCATTGGGAAGCTGCTCATGTGAGTGTTTCACCAAATATCATCAAAAGAAGGATCAAGTCAGAAGAAAAGGTGGTTAACCAAACTAAGAAAAAAGGCTGTATTAAGGAGGACAAGATTTTGAGCAAATGATGCAATCCAGCTGAGGAGAAACACAAACAGAGATGATGGGTACAATGGTTTCAGGGGTTGGGATCTACTCCCAAAAACAAAGACTAAAAGGTGACCCTTTGAATTGTTGTGAAGATCAAACCCGTCGAATGGAAGTCAGTGTGGCGAGAGCAAATTGCCTCTGACAATAAGAGAAGTGCAAACAGAGGGATGCTGTCAGATGATGATCCACTACTGATGTAGTTTTGGTGCTAATGGACCAGTGTGAAAACTCCACCGTGAAGCAAATCCCCCCTGCAAATAATACAGTGTATTTAAAGCCCCAATTAACACCAATTAACATCACTGACAAGCGAGAGGCCATTAGTCCAGCTAATCCATGGTTTACACTTCCCTTCTGGAAACATGCTGGCCAATTCTCACCCCAATCATGGAAAGGACTGGTGTTAAATAGACCAGCATCAAAGCTTGGCACTTCCACACAGTGTCCTATTAGTTAGTGAGCTCCAAAACTTGGCAGATTTTGTTGGGAGGCCAAAGTTTCGTCAACAGTTAGTCTTTAATGACCTGTAGCCATGTAAAGAGCAGATGGCCAATGAAAGAGGCTAAAGACGCAATACTGTAAAACGACTCATTATGCACACTGGCAGTACGTGTGTGTGTGTGTGTGTGTGTGTGTTTGGAAAGCACTGACTGAGGAAGGTATTAAGTCTGAATGCAGAGGAATCACTGATCATTTATGAGCAAGTGAAGAATAATGACCTTTTTTTATGGTCAGGATGCACTAATGCTCTTTTCCCCACGGATTAAAGTCTAAACAATTCGTCTTGACCCATGTGTTAAATGTAAAAGTATTAGCATTTTGCATAACAATGTAATGATATCGTTAGCAAGACCCAGGTAGAACCTTTACACACAAAAAGTTAAAGTTTTTATGTAATGAACCACAAAATAGAATCAAAGCAGCTGACACAAAAAGTTAAGGTTAGGGCAGGGGGAGGTGCAGGTCATGTAGCTTTTCATTCAGCTAATTTAGTGTGAAATCCTATAAAACCTCCATCATTCATTATAATTCTTCTGGAGTTCAGCTTCAGGGTTTCCTGCCTCTAAAGGGCAGTCCTGTTTTGTCAAAACATACAATGCACATCGGAACTTGCAGGTCTGAAACCTCTAAACTTATTTCTTAATTATGGATGTGTAGCAGACTTAATCCTGTTAACCCTTTATTATCTGACTGGACGTATGCTTTTTGCAAAATCGTGTGTTAAGGCGGCAAGTGAATCTATTTTGGAATTACTAGTACTTGAGGCAACTATTGTTAAATATGTGACACGAATCAAAGATTATTTATAATATTTCACTTTACTTTTCTATCTTGGAATGACGCAGAAAGAAGAAGTCTCGCATATTTTTGTGGTGTTCCTGAAAACGTGTCAGTTTCTGGACCCCACTTTTTATTATTGTAACCGCATCTAATTTAAAAAATAACGAGGTTATTAACTAGCTAGTCAATTCTACTCGGAGGTTCAGTATTATCATAATTACAGAATAGCATGTGTATTGCTCTTGAAGAGATGTTCGCAAAAACCCTTGGGTGTAGATTTGATCATAAATACGTTAACATTTGTAATAAACTGATGACTAATTTAACATTTTATAAACTCCTCTTTTTAAACTTGTATAAATAAAATTAATGTTTAGGACCAGGGACGTTATCTTTGTGCCATGTGAAAAAAACTTTGAGTGAAACCTCAGAAGACTCCAGATCATGCAGATGCCTTCAACAAAAAAGCTGTTGGGACAAGCTCGCACATATACAGGCACCTATCCCTTTGGGGCAGATCCCTCCCCTCCCCCGATGCCGAAATCTGATCTGCCGGCATGCAGCTTGGAATTCTTCAATCGCCCTGACATTTGACCTCTGGCCTTTTTGGCAGCACAGAGAAGAGAAGATGAAGTGTCCGAGCCTCTCTTTCTCTAACACAAAAAATCTCCTGTTCTTGTGAACCCTCCCTCCTACGCACCCACACACAAACTCTCTCTGGACCGTTCCTACCCATGTACACCCTGGTTCCTGTGAGACTCACACAGAATAATTACTCATAATATCTGGGTAATAGTCTGTGACATCAAGGGAGCACTTTAAAATCATTGTCCCCCCTGCATTCTATTCAGCTTCCCCGCTGCCCAGCGCAACTTAAAAGCCTCTTAAAACGCTTTATGAACCATTGGACTATTACTTCCCGCGCATGCTGGCCACTCTGTCATTTTCTTCTTTGATTGCAAGATTACAATGTTATATGTGTTCAGGCAGCCTGAAAAGGCCTGTTGTACAGGCTCGGAGAAGTTCCTGCTTAACCGCCGCGCGCTGCGTTTTTAATTCCATTCATGTACTCGACAACACATTGACTGTTGAGGAAGTGTCAAGCAACTTGATATACTGCGTCATTGCGTCGTGGTGGCCTGTGTTTTTTTCCTTCTTGCGGCTTCTCCCTGTATCGCTTGGAATTATTACGGTCAGGACCTTCTAGTGTCTTCCAGCTGGATTTTGGCGTGTATAAAAGCGTCATTATTTTTTATCACTCCAATGAGCGATACCACAAGCGTTCTCTTGCAGAAGTTCTTTTTTTTAAGACTTTTTGAGCAGAAACATGCCGGGACCACCATGTGGTTTGACTTATTTCTGTTGTTTAGGGATGTCCTTTCAAGCCAGGTACCACAGCGTGGTGGATTCTTAACTGTGGCAAATCAATGAGAGAAAGGCCCCCGTGATCCTTTTCCCTAAAACCCTGACCATGTCCAATTCAATAAAGCTGATTTCTACGCCTGTGCTAACGGAGCCGAGGTCTGAATGGCGTCTCTGAGTCAAACCTCAGTGGGCCGCCACTGATGCAGCCTCGAGGCAGAGGGAGAGGGAAAAAGAAATATCCTACAAACTTGTTTAGTCCCAGAAATGCACACACCGCCTCCACACTCGAGCGAGAGCAACTCTAATGTACCTACAGCTGGCCGGACACACACATTGTCAAATTGGCATAACCCAATTGCTGTGTAGGAGTGGAGGGTGTGGAGGTGGGATGAGACCGCCTGAGTCCATGTCTCCTAACAAAAGGAGCATCAGGTTCTTGCCTGACGCCCTCCCAGGGGAATCCTGGGAAAGAACTGGGGAAAGGGGAAGCCTCTGCATCTGCCTCCCGCCTGGAGGGAGAGGACCATGGCATTCCATCAGAGAGTGGAGGGCAGCTTTATGAAGCCATCCATCACCGCATCAATGGTGCGGCGGCCCAAAACAGACACCCTAGGAGCTGTTGAATGGGAGTGGGTGGGGCAGTGAGCCACGGCGGGCTAGCCCTGCTGCTAACGCTGTGATCTTTCACTCTAGCTTGTGAGAAGGCAGCGGGGAAAGTGATTAGCCTCCGTCTGCACGGCCGTCCTCTATATAAACGCCTGCATTTTGATGTTCTTTTAAACAAAGCTGTCGGATACGACTGCAGCTATGCAATGGACGTAGTCGCTTGATAACCCGAAAGCCTTTCTTCTTTCCATTTTGCATTTTTGTCTCTGTACTCATTAACAAGGTCTGTGTAACGCTGACTTCGTCCTCAATTTGTCATCCAGTTATTCATCTACTAAAGGCTCCCATTAATGATAAACACCAGAAGGACACAAGACTTTTTTTGGACTTTTTATTATTCTCAGTGAAACTGCTGTATCTGCATGACTTCAGAATGAGCTTTCGATGACTTGAGATTCTTTATTTTAAACACCACGAGTCCTGGTGATTGGTATATGACTCAGGCTGCTCTTTATTGGGCTTCTCTAACCGTTAGAGCGCCAGCACAGAGTGAAACCCCTCTAATGGAGTCACTAATTGTTCAAATAGGTTTACGGCCTATTCAGGTAGAGCTGGAGAGTGTTAAGTTGTCACAAACCCACGCGAGCCTGTAAGATTCCCAGCAGAGAGAGAGATTAGGAGACCTTTTCTTGACCTTTTGCATTTTATTTGGAAAACCAGTAAAAACCAGGTTAACGTAAACTTTTCGCAATTTAATGAGCATTGTGTTGCGACGACATCTCACTGAGGAGCAAATCTATAACAGTTTTTATTTATAATTAGGATATCATCACTAAAGCAGAAAAGCTTTACCAATTTTTCCAGAATTATTGGTGAAAAAATGCTTTTGTGAATAGACATATGAGCAAAAAAAATATAGTTAAATACATTTCACATTTTCTCTGAATTTATGCATTTATTTCTAGTCTAATAAAGACTTATGACAATCCCATAATAGGAAATAATACAATTTGCCTGTGATAATATATTTATGTATTTATTTTGCATCTATAATTAATTAAAGTTTATAAAAAAATATATATCTTTCTACAAATTACCGTCATTTGTACAAAACATATTTATTGTTACAATTATTAGTACCTCTGCCAAGATGATTAGGAAATAAAAAAAAGGAATTTGTTTCTCAATACCTGATTTCTCCACATCCTCAGTATCTGTGTATACAATCTGGATTCAACATAGAATTTTTTGTTATATGGGTTTACTATGGAAGTGAAACATCCCTCAGTCATGAGTTAATATTCAGACACAGTGAACATAAGCGAAAAGTAGACACAAGGTGAGTTAAACACTAACAACTGGTGGTTTAAGCTGGTCAATGTCCTCGAAAAAAAAAAAAAAAACCCAAACCTGCTCTGCTCACAGGGTCACACATTGATTTAAGAATATTTATACCGAAGATTCAATAATGAGAAATTAATTAAGTTGTATTGTTTTACTGTAACAGCACTCAGCGCTTTATTCCTCTTTTACCCCAGTATTTTAACAACAATAACAATTTTTGTCCAGTTTAAGTTGCATTTGTAGTAATAATAAAAGTTCCCTCAAATTTTTGCTGCCACTCAACAAATATTTCTTGTAAAAAGTAAAATGAACATCTGATATTGATGATCTCTTTTATAAATATAAATACTTGCTGATTATTTCAGTGGCATTGGAAGTCAATTGTTTACGAATCAAATTTGTTCACAAACACAACATTCCAAGCATTTCTGCTGTTTTTCGCTCCAATTGTTTGCATATCTGTGCATTTTTCCCCCCTAAAGCTGACACCTTCAAATACAAACCTGATGGCGGGAATTCATCACGCTCTTATCAGCCGTCACTGAGTGAAAGTCGGTCTGTAATCCGTCAAGTAATCATTCAAAGATCAAAGCTAGTAATGAAAACTCACCAAGAGACTATTCACCCCAGTAGTATGTACTACTACAGATGTTTTATTATTTATTTTTTTTAGAGGCATGACCAATTTCTAAAATTGGACTATCATTATTACGTGTGTACAAAATCTAAATGAGGTGACCTTTATATCCTTTCGAATTGTTACTTTATCCTTAAACAATGGGATGCTTGAAGTGCAGAGCTTCATGCCTTGAGGAGAGGCTTAACTGTGCACCGAGTGAATTCATTCCTTTTTAAGGACAAGAGCTGATTTTCCCCCGCAGGATGGCGCGTCTCAGAGAGCTTCTAAAAAACCAGTTCTGGATGAGATGTCGAGAAAGAAGGAACAACAAGAGATGAAATAAAATTAAACAACAAAAAAAAAAGCCCCAAAGGATCCCGGATCCAATGCCAGCGCCCATCCCCGCTGCTGACTGCTGTTTCAGCCACCCCCCTTTCACCTCTGCCTTTTCAGCGCAGGACAATGCAGCAGGCCATGTTATTTAAGACCCTAAAGAGCTGGCCCTCCTCTCTGTCCTGCGCAATAGCCACCCCACTGAGGGCTTTCTTCATTTAACCTTCCTAATGACAGGTTTCATCCTTTTTCTCCAGAGTTAAAGGAGGAGCAGCTTCTACCCACCATCTTTCGCCGACTCCCTTTTTTCACGCCTTCTTTGCTTCGGAGCTTTAAAAAAGAAAACGCTGGCTCATGTGCTTGCGTTCGAACTGACAGCTCCTTTACAGTAAATGACTTAGTCAGACTTTTCATTTATCCTCCCACACAAAATTTAAACTTCTTCCTTTCCAAAAAGTCTGTCTTTGTTTTTCATGTGGCATGGCTGCCATTCCGAGGAGCAAATCCTGGATTTATTGAGTGCAGGCTTCATCTGGAAGATTCTTCTTTATTTAGACTGATATAGGAGCTTCCAAAGAACTCTTCAGAACATCCATCTTCAACAAGCGACGTCTACCTGTCACGCTTCCTGGTGGTTATGTTTGCTGAGTAGCTTAGTTCTGGGATAACTGAGAAGTTTACATTTATATTTAGTCAAATGAGCTTCAGCTTATATTTTATCAGTTACATCAGGGGAATTTAGAATCAGATTTATATTATATTATTATATTATATTATATTATATTATATTATAT
>MU564352.1:1044015-1100279 GCA_024362625.1 Silurus asotus | reverse complement strand
TCCCCTAAGGAAATTTTTTTTATAAATACATAAATGTATTTATTTATGTTTTTTTTATTAAATATATATACATTTTGATATGATATGATATAATATGATATTGTATTCTATTAAGGACAAAATTTACATTTTTAATATGTTCCCAAGAAATATTCTTATTATTGTAGCAACATAAACATTGGAAATATGTAAAAAATTATATGTTGAAATTTTCTCTCTAATTCTAACATAATAATTCACTCATTATTCTAAATTCTAAAATGTCCACCAATAAAATGTGACTAAACACCAGTATGAAAGTAAATAACAGCACAGACTGATGGAATCGTGATGAATGGACATTCGGCGTTGAGGATGGGTTCCTTACTGCTTCTGATTTCTCTCTCAGGGAGTTTTTCTTTACCACACTCACCACTGGCGCGCTCAGAAGTGCTAAAGGTGCAGTTGTAAGGAAAAAAATGATATTTATTCATTTAGAACCTCTTTATATTTGTGAAGCTGTTCTAAGACAAGGTCTGTTGTTAAGAGAGTGCTAAAATAAAATCAATTAAATTTAACTGAAGCTATTTTGGAGATATTTTCCTGTTTAAATTATTTTAGTGTCCAATAAAATGTTCTTTTCTTTTCTTCATTAGATCATTTTTGGGCATTGCATTTGTATCACTTGGTGGAGAAAGAAATGACAGGAGTTTATTTGTTTGGAAGAGGCTGGTGGTTTAATGTGGTTGTAACTTCTCAGGGTTTCATATCTGTGCTCTTCAGTGCTGAAATATGCGACGTCCTGAGATCCATTTACGCGCCATGGTTTATTCATCGATAAGATTCATCTCCACCTTCAGCTAGTGGACCAAGCTTTGTCAAGTTTGTTTGGGTTCTGCGTGGGTGAGATGTATCTCCAACCCGACTGCCTGTTGTGTAAATCAGTCAAGCACTTCGACACGCCGTCGCTTCCTGTTTCCGACAGAAACGTGTCAATCGCAAGTTTTGCACCTTTTCCCCACCCCAAAAGCTTCAATCATCACCTCCTGAGTGAAACTGGCACCCACTGAAGCAATTAAGCAAACACAGTTGACATCTGACATTTGGGGTCGACTCGTCCTTCCACCCCATCCTGTGTATAAGCGCCCCCCCCCCCAAATTCTCTCTGTGAGGAACTCTTATAAGATGATACAGTAGGAACATTCACACTCTCAAGTAGCCACCATGATGATGCCATCGACTTGGGCTTTACCCGAGTGGAAGACAGGATCACACAGAGAGAGAAAGAGAGAGAGAGAGAGAGAGAGAAAGAGAGAAAAATAAAAAGGAAGGAAAGATCAGAGCCACAGAGGATCCAGGCTGTGTGAGGGGGATTTTACGGTTGACCTTCTCCTCACGCTCTCATGAGTCTCTTCACCTCATGTCGATTCTCTTGACCTACTTGGTCGTGCTGGAGCAAGGCACTTAACACAGAAAGATGTCATTCCTCAGCTCTCTCTCTCTCTCTCTCTCTCTCTCTCTCTCTCTCTCTTTCTGGTGCCTCAGAGAGAGTTTTGGTTTGTTAAATATCTTAAAAAAAAAAAAAGCAGCAGTAAGTTATGAAGGAAATAAGAAACAAGCACTGAGGAGTTCGTACCAAAATCCAAAAGTTTATTTGTTCTATTTAAACCAGGAATCAAGAAAGTTTCTGATTGGTTGGTAGAAGAAACAGCAATTCCAGCAAAATTGTTCCTTTTTAAAAACATTTTTTTTTAACATTTTTTTATTTGCCAGAAAAAGTCCAGAAAATTCACATCTATCTAATGGAGTATAAAATACTTTATTATAAAATTATATTAATTACAATTATATCATATTATATTTATACTGTTACAGGTTGCATATTTTGTACTTTTTATTTAGTGGACAAAAAAAAAATTTGAACAGTGTTTTATGGGAGAAAAATGAAATAAGTAACATGGAAAACTACTGAGTGTAAACGTATAAAGAAAAAAAATTGAAAATTAGTTGGAATTTTCCACAAAACCAGTCTTACCCTGATATATAATCAAAGAGCTACGATAATATTTACAGCAAATACGCCGTCAGTGAATAATAACCCACTTTCTATATATTGTTTTTTAAAATGGCTTTTCTTCCCACAATGCTTTGATTTTAGCACGTGATAAACGTCTCTGAGGCGACACACGGCAGCGATTCCGCATTCGACTTCAGTGTAAACTGTTAAAAATCCGTTCCTGCTGCATGATACAGGACGTTTTCCGCACAAACGATCCCAAACAAAGAGGATGTGAGAGTGTGTGTGTGTGTTGTGTGTGAGAAAGAGGAAGTGTCCAAGGTGTGTGTGTGTGTGTGTGTGTGTGTGTGTGTGTGTATACGTGTGCCTCTGAGAAAGCTTGTTGGTGTGTTTAGTAAACAGTCGGTGCCTGACCCCAGAGATTCCTGATGCGAGTGTGAATGGAGACGGAGGGAGGCATCTGAAGCGCAGGAGCGACGGAGCATAGCGACGTGGTGCCTGGTTACTGTGACGTGAATGCGGGAGAGGAAGCACGCTACAGAGGCCTCAAGGGAAGTAAAAGCCGAGACGTAGCTGTGTTTTGTGTGGAGTGCAGGATTCCATGAGATACGAGAACTGCCATGAATCATCAGAGGGCTGAGATTTGAAGGATGGAAGGATATCAGCATTTGCTTCACTGGCGATGTCCAGATTTGTCTTTTTAATGAATTCTTGAATCTGATTGGTCAGATTGTGTTGATTCATGTTCTATAACAAAATTCTTGACTATGACACAAGTGACAGGTTTATGTTGACGTCTTGTGTTATCGTTTCTTTTTTAACAGCTCGTTCACAGGGATCTGTGCGGCGGACCCTCAAAATACACAACAAACTTCTGGACGTTAACATGGTGAAGGGGAAACGTTTTTCTAACCTCCCTGAAGGAGTCTCCAGTGTCAGGGCTTCAGTTGTAAGTGTGAAGTAAAGCTGAAACATTTTCTCACATCTTCTAGAACAAAGAAGTTGCAGTTTCTCTTTTTTGTCTTATACGAGGTGGTATCGAAAAGTTTCGAGAGTAGTTTTATAACACGCCAACAGATGGCAGCACAAGAGTGCACGCACAGTCACAGGAAGCACCAAACTTTATAAGTCAGCGTGCCAAATAACTTTGTCCTGTGTTCATCTGGAGCTGTGCCACTGGTGCTGTTCTGATCACGTGCTTTAATACGTCGCTGTCCACATGCGCACCCTGTCACCGAGCTCTCGTCACACGTGAATTTCTCACCGGAAACAACACAATCGCACTTCCGCACCGACCTTACTCGCGGGATTTGGCTCCTGCGGATTTCGCCCTTTTTGCTTGGAAATATAAACACTTCACGAAGTGTTGTAAAATTATGAATCTAAGTGGTGGTGGAAGCAGTTGTAAGCCCTTCATCACACACACTCATGTGGCGGATTATAATTTTCCAAAATCATCACGTTTACTGTAACAGGAAGGTGTGTCCAAGTGGATCGGGAGCGCTGAGTGGGTGGGGCTACAACCAAAAGTTCATTCCTGAGGTTACTGAAAAAGAGAAACAGAGCTATGACGAAGATGTGAAGGAATGGACAGCTTAAGTGAAATCACATGAGCTTCATTTTAGCAAACACAACGTGTGTGTAGACTCAGTCAGGGGTCACTGCATCACCCTGCGCTCGGGATCTGTCTTCTCTCAGCCGTCAGATAGACAGCTAGCTCCGGTGACGAGCTTGGGGAAAAAAATTAACCTCACATCATGTTGAACAGATGCAAATCATTTAGCTAATCATGTCTTAGCTTGTGTGTGAAATGCTTTCAGAAGATTGAATGAGTGAATGATATTCTCGTGAATTTCATGAGTCTGAAGCCACTTGGCAGGAAGCGTCTAATCCGAAATCAGTCAATTTAACAAGCAGCACGCTTGATCTCTGACCACACCGAAATGGGCTAAAGCATTTTAAAAAATGCCGTAAACCCTCAGACGACCTCGTCTTTCTTCAGAGCCGATGTTTTATTTGCCTCCTAATCGGCGTATTAAGGCGTCCTTTGGTTTCTCCTCTTCCCTCTCAAAAGCCTCATTTCAAAGGCCTAATGAAAATAAACTGGAGGGCCCCTGACGCTTTATTTTGAAAGAGAACACAGCAGCAGCGGGTTCAGGGCGAGGTGGGAAAACAGGGGGCATCTGGAACAAAGACCAGAAGAGTGCGAGGTCAAACAGCCCGCTGTCCGCACCATCTCCGGCAGACGCAGCGTGGGAGGAGAGCGATGGCGCTTATATAATCACCGATCCGTTTTTGTCCCGTGTGCGTAGGATAGAATATATCACACGGCCTGACAGAGCAAACAATAGATCACGCTTTTGTCTTCGCCAAAGTGGGCTCTTTTCAGCAGATCATGCATCTGGACTACAGAAGATTAAGCCTCGGTTTGTGGTCCAGATTTCAGGGCGTGACCTTTGACCCCTGGATGAGGCTGAACGCACCGGCACGCATTTCGGACGGAGTAGGGGTGTTACAGGTGAAGCAGGACTTACTGACATGCTACTTTATATATTTAATTTATAAATAACATAAACGAGCGTCAATTTTAAGCCCTGAGTATCACAGTGTTTGGTGAAATTGAAAATCCAAGACAAAAATATATACACTGTTTTGTAGTACATTTAAATGCGTGTATTTCCCACTTCCCACTTTTATAATAGTTAAAAAAAAATTTATGATAAAATCCTCAGCGATAAAATCCAAATGAGAGTGTAGGTGTGAGTGTGTAAGTGTGAGTATAAAAGTGTATGAGTGTATGAGAGTATAAAAGTGTGTGTGTGTGTGTATGAGTGTATATAAGTAAGAGTATAGGTGTGTGTGTGTGTGTGTGTGTGTGTGTGTATGTATGAGTGTATATAAGTGAGAGTGCAGGTGTGAGTGTGTGTATGAAAGCGTATGAGCGTGTGTGTCTGTGTGTGTATAAGTGTATATAAGTGAGAGTGTAGGTGTGTATAAAAGTGTATGAGCGTGTGTTTGTATGAGTGTATATAAGTAAGAGTATAAGTGTGAGTGTTTGTGTATAAACGTGTTTAAGCGTGTGTGTGTGTGTATGAGTGTATATAAGTGAGAGTTTAGGTGTGAGTGTGTGTATAAAAGTGTATGAGCGTGTGTGTGTCTGTGTGTGTATGAGTGTATATAAGTGAGAGTGTAGGTGTGTGTGTGTGTGTGTATATAAAAGTGTATAAGCGTGTGTGTATGAGTGTATATAAGTGAGAGTGTGTGTGTGTGTGTGTGTGTGTGTGTATATATATATATATATGATAGGGTATATGGAAGTGTATTTTAGTGTCACGCTGGTAACTGAACCTCACATCACATTAATATATTAATACAAACGAATTTCAAATGTTGTTCTCTTATGAATGTATGCAGGCTGAAGATCCACCATGTAGAAAACAAGCAGAGAAAAGATAAAGATGATGATGATGATGATGAGGATGATGATGATAATGATCAGGAATGTCTCTGTTTTTTAGTCATGTTTACATCACAGACTCCCTCTGTCTCATCCACATTAACCCCAGACTTCAGATTCTGTCTGTGGTGTGTGATGGAAATGATACACCAGTGGTAGAGTAGATGACAGTGAGCAATGAGAAGAAAAAATATTGATCAAGTCACTAAATAAATTACCACTAAAGTCTAGTAAAATACTGATACCAGAAAAACGACTTAATCACAGTAACAAAGTCTTTATACTTCATTACTTCCCTCCTCTGACGGCACTGTTTATGAGAGTGTGTAAGAAAGTGTGTGTGTATGTGAAAGTGTATGACAGTGTATATATTAGTGTGTATGAGAGTAAACACTTATGAGTGTGTGTCATGCATCTGGACTACAGAAGATTAAGCCTCGGTTTGTGGTCCAGATTTCAGGGCGTGACCTTTGACCCCTGGATGAGGCTGAACGCACCGGCACGCATTTCGGACGGAGTAGGGGTGTTACAGGTGAAGCAGGACTTACTGACATGCTACTTTATATATTTAATTTATAAATAACATAAACGAGCGTCAATTTTAAGCCCTGAGTATCACAGTGTTTGGTGAAATTGAAAATCCAAGACAAAAATATAAAGTGTATGAGCGTGTGTGTGTGTATGAGTGTATATAAGTGAGTGTAGGTGTGTGTGTGTGTGTGAGTATAAAAGTGTATGAGCGTGTGTGTGTATGAGTGTATATAAGTGAGTGTAGATGTGTGTGTGTGTGTATGAGTGTATATAAGTGTGAGTGTGTGTGTGTGTGTGTGTGTGTGTGTGTGTGTGTGTGTATATGATAGCGTATATGGAAGTGTATTTTAGTGTCACGCTGGTAACTGAACCTCACATCATATTAATATATTAATACAAACGAATTTCAAATGTTGTTCTCTTATGAATGTATGCAGGCTGAAGATCCACCATGTAGAACACAAGCAGAGAAAAGATGATGAGGATGATGATGATGAGGATCAGGAATTTTTGTTTTTTAGTCATGTTTACATCACAGACTTCCTCTGTCTCATCCACATTAACCCCAGACTTCAGATTCTGTCTGTGGTGTGTGATGGAAATAATACACCAGTGGTACAGTAGATGACGGTGAGCAATGAAAAGAAAAAATATTGATAAAGTCACTAAATAAATTAACACCAAAGTCTAGTAAAATACTGATACCAGAAAAACGACTTAAGTACAGTAACAAAGTCTTTATACTTAATTACTTTCCTCCTCTGACGGCACTGTTTATAAGAGTGTGTAAGAAAGTGTGTGTGTATGTGAAAGTGTATATATTAGTGTGTATGAGAGTATACACTTATGTGTGTGTGTGTGTGTGTGTGTGTGTGAGAGAGTGATCCACATGCCCCATCACACTGCTGTACCCTAAACAAGGTGCGCTTGTGTCATGTGACTCTTTCTCCATCCACCTGTGTGGACTTTGCTCCTAATCTCCTCTGATCCTCTGAACGCTTTGAATACTCGAACTACTGAGTGTAACTAATTCTCCCACACAAGGATATTGTCTCTCTCTCTTTTGCCTTTGTCTTCCTCTTCGTGGCCTCTCATTCAGGAGCTGTGTTCGTTAGCCGAACAGCCGGACCAGGAGAAAGCCTTCCAGTGTAAAGGACTTAATGAGCTGTTTCCATCACCTTAACTCTGATTGTTTTCTTTAAAACAGATAAACAACTATTCTAAAGAATAAAGCCCTTTCCCCACACACACACACACACACACACACACACACACACACCTCCCCCCAGTGAATTCTGCTGTTATTTTCATGAGAATGTAATTATTTCATTCACAAAGGACACATCTCACGCAGGTTTGGCTCAAGCGATCACTTTGTAAAAACACAACAGGACAACGCAAAATCCACCCACAATCCTATACAGGAGCCATTTGCACCACGCTGAGGAGCAAACTGCTTCAGCAATTAAGAGTCCCAACGCAGAGATCGGCAGTTTATGGTCGCGGCAAATGTTAAAGCCATTGGCTCACCACAGTACGCAAGCAACACATGTGACCGAGGAAAGTTACAGACGTCAATTCCGTGGAGACGGCCCAGGCCCTAGAGGCGCTTTTTTCAGACAGCCATTTGGTGCCCTTCAACCCCCCCCAAGTCTCTAACCTTTTGACTCCTGAACCTGGAGGTCAGCGATGCTTAGGGAGCCTAGTTTCAGCAGCACGGCCTGTAAATCAGGGCGCTCACGGGAACGGCACCGCGGCCAGGATCCCAGCCCTGGAACCATCAGTCTGCCCGCTCTGACGCACCACGGCCTGGGTTCCCATCCACACGACCTGATTACATTTATAGGATGCTCCAGCGCAAGATGTCGTTTACAGCGATGCAGAAACCGCACGAGAAAATACAACCTCACACACACAGAACCCTTTACAACACCACTGCAGATCTCACAGATTCTAGAACACATTATAGGGTTCTTCAAGGATCCATTCTAAGAGCACCAGTGATTATTTTATTAGGTTTCTCAAAGAGACATTGTCAGTTTGTCCACAACATTTAAAACAAACAAACAAAAATAAATAAGGCAATGTTGCTGGAAATAGTTAATGGACTGGACAGACAGACAGACAGACAGACAGACAGACAGACAGACAGACAGACGGACGGATTAATAGATGGATAGATGGATTAATAGATGGATGGATGATGGACTGATGAAGCAACAATAAATAAGAAACAAACTAAACCTTCTAAAGTATTGAAAATAAATAAAAAAAAATGCGCAAATAAATAATAATCATATGAATAAATAAATCAGTAAATAAACGGGAATAATGAATAAATAACTGAACGAATGAGAGAATGATAAAACACTAACACCAGTGACGGAGTGAATTAACTGCTAACTAATGAAACAAATGATTTGTTTATTTATTAACTGATGAATAAATAAATGATTGAGTGAATGTTGTAGCTCAGCCTCGGCCCCGGCGTGACCCCTCGTCCGTCTGCGAGGATCCATCAGGGCAGTAAAATTAGCCCACCTGTGTTTAAAGCTCTGGATTCTGTCACCCAGATGGAGGGTTCAGAAAGCACCTGGACACCAACTACACAAATCAGACATATTTTTTGAAGGGGAGTGAAGCGTGTGCTCATGGTTCCCTGCTTTGACCTGTCAGTTCGGCCCCAGGCTCTTTCCCTCATCTCTCCCTCTGTCTCTCCATCTCTCTCTCTCTCTTTCTCTCTCTTCGTCTCACACTAATGAACTGAGCCATAAAATGGTCACAATGCTGTTTTTTCTAGCCGGACCACCACAGCAGTTGTTCCTCTCCAGCCCTGAGAGACGAATCGTTCACTCGCTCTGATTTTACAGCAGACCTTTTGATTAAAAGTTCTTAGAATATTAATTCATGTCGATTTAAACATTGTAATATTTCATTTTGTTTCAAACATCAAAACAATCCAAAAACGAACAAAGGACATGATGACCAATCGTGAAGTTTTATTACAGATCTACAGGGTTCTGTTTGGTACTGTTTCAACTGAAAACTTTCCTCAGACAGACAACAAGAATACAGAACTTTTAAAGGCTCTACGTTTTTAATATCAGTGTATATTATATTATTAATGCAGAGATCATGGAACTCACGGGAACGTCACCACGGGAAGGATCCCAGCCCTGGCACCATCACTCTGCCCGCTCTGACGCACCACGGCTCGGGGTCCCATCCACACCACTTCATTTCATTTAAAGGATCCTCCAGGGCAAGACTTCGTTTACAGCGACACAAAAACTGCACCGTAAAATACAGTAAAATAGAACCTCACACAATTCAGGTTCTTCATCCAGAAAAAAAGAGTGTAGGTTAGATGTCCACCAAGGTTCTCAGGAAATCAGATTTGATGTACCAATTTGGAGTTTGTACTCCACACATACACACACGGTTGAAGGGATCGCTAAGGATCCATCCAATGAAATGTTCTACCTAAAAGCTTTTCTGATAGGACGTCTGTGCAGAACCTATGAGAACCCAATGTGTTTTAGAATTTATCTACACTGTCAAGATACTTAATAATAATTAATGGCTCTTAACCTCCAAAAAGGGGTTCTATAGGTTCTAAAGCACCTTTTTAATCACTTCGGGTCATTTCAAAGGTTCTATCAAATGACTGAAGACCAACATGGAGATGTTTTTCTTCCTACAAAATATCCGGTCTTTGTGATATTAGTGGCAGAAACTGAAGACACTGTAGACTTACTGATAAATAGAGTTCTCGGTCGATTAAACATCATGAATTCTCTGTAGTGTTTATTGACTTGTCATGAAGATGAAGCTCATGTGAGGTTTCGGCTTAAGAGCCATTGTTGGAATGTTAACATAATGTCGCCCCCTGGTGGAATAAAAAAAAACATACACAAATCGATTTATTTAAAAAATGTAATAAAAAGAAAACTTTTCTGTATAATACATGACTTTAAACAACAATTTGAACTGAAATATAAATAAATACTTTACAGAACACTAATCATTAAATCCAGAAAATGAACCTGATGGGAATTTCCTCAGCTCTGCTAATTTCTTCTCAGAATATTATATAGAAGTTATATCCTGTGATATTTAATACACGTTACTGTTTACAGATTTGTCCTTAAACAGCAGCTGATATAGAAAACTGTGTATTTATTTCACATTTATTTCTCATACAGGGAATTTTTTGAGACGGATAATTTTCATGAATTATTTTACAAAAAAAAAAATGCTTTAAATGAATTTTAGTTGAAGGCTACAAGCTACAGCACAAGTAGATGGAAAAGAAAAACACCCACGTACATCATTTAAATTTTTATTCAGTGACATGTTCGGTATCACACAGTGCTCAAACACTACTGTACAGAAAAACGCTGCTCTCCAAAAACTAGTCAAATTATTAGATTGCAAAGTGTTGAAAGTTCACGTGATTAGTATCTGATCAGTCAAGTCCTGATTTGAGTTTTTCTGCCATGGTTCTGTCATGTTTGGACCCTCCGAGGCACGCCGGGCTCTTGTCCAGACTCGGGTTGCTGCTCCACTGCGCAGGAGTCTTGGCCTGGATGGCGAGAGCGTGAACGCTGGTGCTCAGCTCGTGACTCAGGGTTTCGTTGACCAGGCGGTGGCGCTGCAGCAGGGACAAGCCCTCGAAACGAGAGCTCACCACCAACACCCTGAAGTGAGACTCGGAACCTGGGGGCACAGCGTGCATGTGGCTCTCGTTCAGAACCTCCAGGTGCTCCGGCTCGAGAGCCCGAGTCAGTTTGGTGCTAATGGAGGCTTCGACCGGGCGATTGGGAGCAGCCTCCATGGGATGAGATGATCTGGATGAGTAGAAAGCGACGGAGGAGGAACGGATGAAGCGGCGGACATGGACCAGCATCGGGAGCGAGGAGGGAGACGATGGCCAGCAGACCTGCGAGCATGATTATAACTTCTTATCAAGATCAGAGAGATTAACATTAACGAGAGGGAAAAAATGCACCCTGGACGACCTGCATGTTCGTCTGCAGTATAGCCAAAAGATCACTTTTGTTTCCTACAATTCCCACAATGCTGTTCTGCTGCCTTCTGATGCAGTCAGATTTAGCTCTGTTTCACCTCTGCCTTACGAGAGAAATGCAGCAGCGCTTTACTCCTGAAGAGCTTTTACTTTTATACTCATACCTACTGATGAGTCGTTCATTTAGAACGAGTCTTTAATGTGACTCAGAAGAACGAGTCGTCTTAGAGTGATTCGTTAGTTTTTTTGCTGGATGAAAACAGAAATTAATCGTTTCTTTCTCGACTCTTCAAATCCGAGTCTTTTGTTCTTTTATCACGTGACTCACATGTACGCTGTGCATCGCATTACTTTGAAAAATGTAACATTTTATTTGATATCTGATCAAAAGGAATCAAATGAACTCAACGATTCAACGAGATTCAAAGAACCGAGTCACTAAAATGATCCGAACTCCCACACACAGAACACAACACACACAACACAACACAACACAAACCCCTTAACGTAACAACTGCACTCTGGACTCCAACACTTGTCATTTTGTTTTAATAAACACACATTAAAGCGGTGGCTGCTATCTTTTAGAAATGACTTTTTTATTTTTTTATGTCATTGTAACACTGTTTTAGTGATGACACTGCACCCTTTATGACGTCAGAGTGGGACACATGCAAGCAAGCGAGACCACCAAATAAAAATAAAAACATCAGCACAAAAATCATTTCAAACATCACATATATTTCAGTATAAACCCAAAGTCTGAGGGTGGAGTTTTCCTGTAATTTTATTCTATTTTGAAAACGAGCTTTTAATATTCACACCTTTTATGCAGCTAAATATTTAAATAAAGCAAATAAATGGTGACACTCTCACCTTAGTGTAACACACTGCTTCTGCCTCTTCTGATCGACACACACACACACACACACACTGTCAAATCGTGTTTCCGGTACGGATCGAATAATGACACACAAAACACGAGACACACGTGGGGCGGGTCTTCTTCTGTGCTGCGGTGTTGAAAAATAAAGCGCAATTCTGCCACCTACTGGCCATGAAAGGAATCTGTTCAACAAAAGTGTCAAAATATAATATAAATAAAAAATATTGTGATCTAATTTTTCATTCTCAATAAATTGTGGCTATTATCCAACATAGTTTAACATTCTGGTTAGGTATAATGTGTAAAAAAAAAAGTTATAGTACATACAATCTGCCCAAAAATCATGGGCAGGAAGATCTATATATACACACACACAATATCTCACAAAAGTGAGTACACCCCTCATATTTCAGAATCTATTGCAGTAGATCTAGTGAAAGGACAATACTGTAGAAATTAAACTTGGATATATTTTAGAGTATCAATGAGCAGTTTGTATATCAGTACAGATTTACTGTCCTCTGAAAATAACTTAAAATTCAGCCATTATTGTCTAAATATCTGGCAACAAAATTGAGTCCACCCTCAGTGATAACAGCTGAACGTCATGTAAACATGCAAACCCACATGTCCTCTTCATGTTCATGTTTTTGTCTGCTTGTCAGAACCATAAAAATTTGTGTATCTTGTATTGGAGCAGTTTGAATGTTGTACTTTGAGTCCAATTTTTTCATACTGACCACTGGAGCTTCAACATGGACCTCATGGTAATGAATCTCTAAGGATTTGAGAATTGTTGCTCTCCATAAAGATGCCGTGGCTGTAAGAAGATCAGTAACACCCTAAAACTAAGTTACAGTACAGTGGTCAGGGTCATACAGAGGTTTTCCAAGATGGGTTCCACTGGGAACAGACCTCACATGGGTCCATCAAAGAAGTCGAGTCCTTGTGCTGTGTGTCAGGTGCAGAAGCCGTTTAAAAAAAACATGACACATGAGTGCTGCAGCATTGCTTTAGAGGTTGCAGAAGCGGAAGGTCTGCTTCGTCAGTGCTCAGACCGTACACCACACACTGCCACAAGTCGGTTTGCAGGCCATCGTCCTGAAAGGAGCCTATTCTGAAGCTGCTCACAAGAAAACCCTCAAACAGTTATCTGAAGAAAACCTGTCCAACAGCATGAATTACTGGAACCATGTCCTGTGGTCTGATGAGACGTAGATAAACTTGTTTGGCTCAGATGGTGTCAGGCATGTGTGGTGACATCCTGGTGAGGAGACCCAAGAATAACGTGTGTTGCCTACAGTGAAGCATGGTGGTGGTAGCATCATAGTCTGCTTTACACAGATAATGTGGTGATTAAAAGTGAATATGTTCTTTATAAGTAAGTTTGTCCCTGATGAGCAAGCCAGTGGCGACTGTGGCAAGGAAAAACTCCCTGAGATGACATAAGGAAGAAACCTTGAGAGGAACCAGACTCAAGAGGGAACCCATCCTCATCTCATCTCTTCTGCTCTGATTGGTTAAATTCATCATTGCATACTGAGGTGCATGTGTTCCTAATTAGTTGTTTTTCTTTCCTTCACCTGTAGAGCTGGATTCATCCTCCTTTTTTAAATCTATCGAGCATATTATTTACAAAATTTAGATCAAGTGTATTCAATTGCAAAAATGTCTATAGGGCCTCATTAAATGGCCCTTTTTTTAAACTAATTAATACATTTTGTTCAGGTCAATAACTGCAATGCAAATCATTTTATCTCCATGACAGGTTTATTTTTCATACGTGGGTTTTTATTTCATCGACAGGCCGTGATTGGGCTGCGTGGTTGCAGTAAAATTCCCAGCACGGCTGAAAAAGTCCACACACACACACACACACACACACACACACACACACACACACACACACACACACACACACACACACACGAACACACACACGGAAATACACAACCATTTTGGCGTCACATTAAAACAGTCTCCATATTAAATGATCACGTCATTCCCGTGTACAAAAAAATCCAACGCAAGCACGAAATGAACGACGTACACCAGCACTCGATTTCTCAGGTTAAACCTTTTTTTTGTCTTTGTTTTTTTTTTTTTTACCACGATTTTTTTTTATTATAGTTGCACATATTTATACTTTTACATACAAACAACTACAACCTCTACAGCACAGTACAATGATAAGGTGATAAACTCCATCACATTTGAATCATGGCGATACATCTGAATTCGACAAAAGCATCAGAAAAGTTCTGTGGTATATCTGGAGAACAAGAAGAGACACTGGCCTTGTGCAGGCGAGATTTTATACAGCAATTTTTTTTTCTCAATATGTTTTCATCACTACGCAAATTTCAGTTTTAGTGTGCTTTCATTATCCCAATAATCAAACGTGTTCGAGTGTAGGTACAGGGTAATAAATGGGAAAAGCGGGCGGAGCCAAGAAACACATCAGTCACTTATTGCTTTGATTTCTTTTTGCACACACGATCGACTGCGACAAAGTGAGCGCTTTTTTTTTCTTCTTCGGAAAAATACAAAAAGACCCTGTAACAAAAGACGTTCAAATGAAACAAACAAACAAAACAAAACAACCTGAACGGGCAAAACTCACAAAAACCTTGATTACTTTTATATATATATTTTTTTGTAACATACAAATAGATCATGATGTCACTGAGATCGATTAATTCAGCAGTTGGACAGCGTACAACAGTGCTATCGACATCATAGTGTGGAGCAGGATGGAGAACAACAATAAGACACTCGCTGTACAACAACGTTTCCGTGAATTTGTGGATGCTGAGAAGTTTCGCTTCACCGACTTGGCAGTGACTAAAGCGCAGACGGAGATGTTGTAGATGTGCTTCTCGTACACAAACGTCACACGTTCTTTTTTCTTTTCTTTTTTTTTTGACTCTTAAATTCCACACATCTTTCATCAGTCCACATATAGGTTTTGGATTTTTATTCTCATTATGATCTTCAGTTTCAGGACACGACCTGCTTAAACACCCACGTTGCACTTTATTTTGTCTGCGAAATTGTGATTTTTTTTTTCCCTGATCTTTTATTGATTTAATAATTGTGCTCATTGATCAGATTCTAAGTGCAGGACAATATTTCTGCCTGCAGCCTGAAAGGTGGTTGGTCCCTGTTCAGGTTTTTGACCTTCGCTGACCCGCTGAGCTCCTGACTGGCTCGCCAATAAAAATTTGTGCTTCGCTCTGCATAAGTGCATTTGCCAAATGCCACACAATGTAAATCTAAGCACTGATATGGTTTGTAATTAATTTAACTTCATTCGAGTTTCTGAAAAATAAACAGATACGTTCCTGAACCCTGCCCAGGATCAAACATTTTAGTGGATGAATAAATAAACGTTATAAACATCACATTAACCCGCAAGAGGAACCTGCTGCATCCAGAGTGCAGGAATAAGGGTGTCGCACCCTGAAGGTGGTACCCTGAAGAACCTTTAATACCTAAATGCATGCAGTTTACCTGTAAAGCTTTACTTGTGACTAAAGAACAAATTGCAAATTGCAAATGACTCACGATCGATGCTCTTGTTTTAACTGTGAGTGTATTTCCAGTGTAAAGCAGCAATAAGGTACAGTTCAGTAGTGCTGGCTCTGAGTGTTACTTTCTCCCACAAGCTTCATATCTATCACATCTTGTTCTTGCTGATGAACACTGTCACAAATGACGATGTGAATCCTCTCTGGATTTATACTGGCATCCAAAAAAAAAGCTTTTGTTTGTTTCTTTTTGCACTAGAAACAGTAGACGAAGCTCAGAGAGAGAGAAATAGGAGCGGAAGTAGAAACTGCAGATTATAATGCGATCTGGTCATGAAGAGCAGATTGGAGATGTTCTCAGATTGTGCTTCAAAAATCGTTTGCGATGACGTCGTGAAATTTAGCACGAGCTTGATGAGAAAATGAAGAGAGAGCCTCTTAGAGTTCTCTTATAGAGTTTATGTTTTTCATACTGAGTGCATCTAAAATATGGCTGCTATCCTACAAAATGGCAGTAAAGAAGAAGAGCGTCACCTGCAAACCGAAGCATTTTATTTTGTGTTTATTTAATTGTTCGTTTGTTGGATTTTTGCTAAACGATCCGTAGATTCTCTCTGTATTGAAAGCTTTGAAATCTATAATAGTTTCGGGGGTTTTTTGTTGTGACGACGTCAACGACGATTAAAAGAAAAGTTTACCCTGCGCCTGAAGTTACAGACATCCAAAGTAAAAAAATGCTATAAAACCAAAAAGTCTTTTATAAATAAATAATATATAAATGCAAATCTGTGGAACACTTGTTTCACGTTTTCACATGCAAGCACATTCACACACACACACACGTACACACACACATAAATGTATATATATATATATAGATCTGTCTGAATATTGTCTACTTAAAAATATTACCTTAGCAAACTGATAAATATATATAAATATATATATATATATATACAGACATCGAGTAGAACCAATCTAAGACATTATGGTATATTTTACTAGAAACTGAACCGGTTTCAGAACCTGAAATGTTTTTCCTCTTAAATATATTTATAATATTTATATATAGAATATGAGCTATTAGTTTGTTCAGGACAGACAGACTGTAACTGTATATTTATATTCAATACAGCATTTACATCAGTTTTCAAAATAAACCTAAACCTTTTATTACGCGTTGATAGTCTTTTCTAATCATCTTGTGCTAAATCAGTTTTTTTCCCCCTCAGGTTTTCTGTCATTTCTTCCCCATAAAAGAAAAATAGGAAACATTGTTTTGTTTAGTTTTTTCTCCATCGAGAAATTGTGAATTTTCAAAAACCGTAGGAAAAGAACGATGGGTCGTAACTACTGAACGGCTGAAACACAAATCAGGTGAATGCACAGTAGGTCGTCACGTCATGGACCGGAGATGATGTCGATGGGGTGCACTTAATTGCTACTCATGTTTATCGTACACAAATGCTTCCAGTGAAACCAATTTTTCTGAGAGATTCCTTTCTGTAGGTAGCTATGATAGGTATATATATAAGTAGATTTCAAAAGTTGCTCGTGAAAAAAAATAATAATCTCAGGACATCGTGAGCAGAAGAAAAACAACGAAGACAACCAACAAACAACGACGACAACCAGGACCAAACACTGAGCAAACACTGTCCGTGCAGAAAATATCTACCCACTGACTGACAACACGTGCTGACCTCACCGTAACGCCGTGGACCGAGATTAAAGGGCAAAAAACTCTTCACTGGCTGGTTAACAAATTCACAAAATATAAAAAAATCTGGAATGTGTTTAAAATGGCAGTTGTTTACACACACACACACACACACACACACACACACACACACGACCTCTGTTCTCCCTCTAAGTATGCTGATTATCGGGGTCAGGACTGCGCCGCTTGATGGTACAGATATGTCAAATCAAGTGTGAATGTTTTATGTAAAACCTGATCTGATTTGATCTGATGAATGGATGAGATGATGATTAAGATGTTTGTTGGCATCTCACAATTTATCTAATTGTTTTTTTTTTTTTATATATATGAAGGGGATATTTTATACCGTCTATAAATCCAAATCTGACAAAATGTGTGATTGATTTGGGGATCGGGATCACACTGCAGGGGGATTCACCCTAATTCGACGCTGCCACCTGTTGGCATGGACGCCGCACTATTGAAGCACCTGCCCCCTCGTCTCTGGGAGCTTCATGGCCAAGAAGCTGCCGGTTGCCAACGCGCCCGAGGCGAACAGGATGGGCACGGCTTTGGTGATGCCCACAAACGACTGGAAGATGCTGATCCCCAGCACGGCGGCAAGCTTGCACAGGGCATTCAGGAATCCGAAAGCTGTAGTTCTGTGGGAAATATGAAGATAAGATAAGATAAACCTTTATTCGTCCCACAGTGGGGAAATTTCTAAAGAGCGACGTGAGTTCCTAATGTAATCTTTCACTTGGTTCAAAACAGCTTTATAGGCAACATTATTGCCCTAAAAAGCTAATGATACGAGAAATTATGTCCCACCGAGCAGCTAAGTATCAAATATAATTATTAGATAACTTGTTTGAGATATAATTTAATACAATTTAATAGGATCCGTAATAATAATAACAATAAAACTGCAAACTTGACCGATTAAAGTGAAGTAGAAACCCTTACAGTAATCCCACCAGGTTAGATGATGTTAGTTTGCTAGCTACGATTAACAATTGAGATTATTAGTATTTATAAACATGATTTAAAGCACGCTATTACATATTAGTTATCATGCTAGGATTAGCAGTGAAGAACATTTGTGGCTAGCCACAACCCTGTTCATGTTTACTAAGATAAGCTTCTAAACCCTATCAAGAAAGCATAAAGCTAGCATTTTAAAATTAGCACTTTAGATCAACATTTATGAAAAAATCTTAAAAAATCCTGTCAGGAAAGTTCATGGTAACTAGCTGCCTATGCTAAATGTCTAAATCCTGTCAGGATAGCAATTAAACTAGCAACCATAAAATAACATTTATGAAAATGTATTCAAAAGCCCTGTCAGACCTCCTGTCAGATTAGCATATATTAGCTATTTTGCTAAGATTAGCAGTGGAGAACACCATCATCATCAACTTTGGAGGAAGAAAAGAATATTGAGCTGGTCACAAGGAGGCGCTGTGTGACACAAAGAAGCAGGCACTGTAAGTCATTGCACATCTTCATACAAATGTCAATTACTCTGTGGCAGGGCTGCTGAGATTACAGATGTACTGAATGAGAATTTTCAGACCTTCCCCCAGAGCGCTGTGAAGAGGAGGTGATACTGCGGTGGTTATGCACCAAACCCACTGAGAATCATTCAGTACACTTAAAACTATATCTTATATGAGTTTATTGTAATAAAAACCAGGTCACAATAATGATCTTATAATCTCTGGATAAATTATTAACCAGAATTGGATCAATTAATCCAATTAAGACAGAAATTTGATCAACAGAAAACAAATGTACCTCTTATCAGATGGGTAAAGTTCTACCGTAAGAACATCCAAAGCATTCCAAGATGCAATGCTGATCCCGCCGAACAGACAGAGCAGGGCAATCATGGCCGATTCGCTGTTCCCAAACGACAGGAAGAAACAGCTGACACAGGAGATCACGCTGGAGCCGGCTACAGGAGAGCAAGATGTTCAGCTGACATCCACCACACACTAATAAAACACTGACATTTCTGAAACTCTTTCGCTCACCCAGCATCCTCAGGCGTCCGATTTTGTCCATGAGCAGAGCGGACACGATGTTCCCAGGCAGGACAGCCAGAGTGCCCAGAAAACTGACAAAGTAGATCATGTAGGCGTTGTTATCGTCGCTGAAGTCCAGAAGGCAGCCCTCTTTGTTATGCAGGAAGGTGCTGTTGAGGAGGCGGCTGTTGATCAGCCTGTACTTAAACAAATCTGAAAGAAAGAAAGTAAACGATTTAGAAAACGATGAGTTGCTCAGTCTGCTCAGGTGATTGTTCAGTCTCTTGTCATTTCCCGACAGGACTACTGCAGCTCTCTGCTGGCAGATCTTCCTCATCCACTGCAAATAATCCAAAATGCCGCTGCGGGTGTTCAACCTGCACAAGTTCTCCCACACCACCCCACTGCTGCTCCCTTCACTGGCTTCCAGTAGCTGCATGCATCAGATTTAAAACACTGATGTTTCCCTACAAGGCCAAAAATGGACCATCGCTATCTTACCTTAGAGACCTCATCACTGCACCACGCTGTCTGTGATCCTCCAGCACTGCTTGACTGGTACCACCTTCTCTCAGGGGAAGAGGAAAGTTTACCTCAAAGCTCTTTTCTGTTTGGCACAAAGGAGGTGGAATGAACTTCCTCTAGGTGTCTAAACAGTGGAGTCCCTGGCTATCTTCAAGCGATGGGTGAAGGCCTTCATCTTCCTGAAACACCTAAACTAACACTTTTCCAGGTTTGCTTTGTCTTTTATTAAAAATCTCTCAACAGAGTTGTATGCTAATTTCTTGATTTCTGATATCTCAAGTTTGTAATCGAGTACCAGTGTAGATTTATTCATTTATAAGAACTTCGCTCAGGACACGGGCTTCTGCTGAATGCCATGAATGTAAATGTAAGTGTAATGAGTTGCCAATAAACTTCAAGCAGGGCAAGAAATGAGAGCTAATATCAGTAAGGATCGGTGATCATCATATGCCTGTAAGTGCACCAGTGTTCTGAACTATAGGATCATCATTTCATATGATTAATTTAATCCATCATTTTGACCATCATTTAGTTTTGCGAGCTGTGAGCTGATAGTCATGTAGATTTTGTGTAGATTTTGTTAGCTTTAAAATTAAGACCAACTAATAAAAGTCTGTAAATAGTAGAGGTGTAACGTACACGTGAATGAAGGACGGAAGGAATGAAAACATTCGTTAAATTAAGATTTTTCACTTATTTATCATTAAATAAGTAGAATAGTTAAGTAGATCATATCTTTAGAAAATTAAACATCAAATGTAAAACACACACACACGCACGCATTAATATGCACATCTGTATTACCCAAAAGGGAATTTATAACATTTTATTTAATCAATTAATTTTGTGCCAATTTAATTGATTTCTCAATTTAATTATTAAAAAAGTGTATCGCATTAATTTAATTTATTCTATTTTATATTTACTTAAACCAAGCAGTCGTTTTATTTACAATTGTAAAAATGTAAACTATTGATGTTAATAATTATAAACTGTGTTAAAAAAAACAAAGTTGTGCATTTCTTCCACCCACCGTAGCGAAAATGAACCGAACCGTGTCTTAAACACAGAGGTACGTCCTGAACCGTTACTTTTCTGAAGCATTTGACCTTTAATGAATAGTATTCACATATACATACCATAAGCAAAATAACATTAGCATAACGTGAGATTTATTTTGTTATTATTAGCAAGGTTAGCTCCTCTGAAGGTATGATAGACATGAAAACGGCACCTTTTGATGATAAGAATGCTCTCAGATTTCTATGAAACTCGATGCTTTCTCAGTAAAAAATCACAGGAGCAACACTCGCATTTGGCATTCTTAAACAGACAGAAAAGCAGACAGTGTTGCTAGGATACCTGAAACCTTTCCCTCCGCATTGCACGCTTTCACTGAATGAGGTCATTCTGACTGATGGTGAAACGCATCGCCTGGCTGTCCACCATTCAGTGATTGTACACATCAGAGATCGAGGTCTGCTTCTATCCACCTTTTAGATTCTCAAGTGTGTGATTTTTTCAGGTAAATACAACAGCCTGAAGGGGATTTAGGATACGGATGTGAAACCGAAAGCAGAAATGGATGTGCTTGGAAATAAAAATAAAAAAGCTCTCGGTCTGACCTGTGTTGTAGAAGAGGGTAGCGATGAAAGTGCAGTTCTTGAAGAAGGTGTTGGTGGAGGTGATGTCCTCAAAGTAACACTCTTCAAACAGGGAGTCTTCGAATACCATGGACTTCATCTTGAGATTCAAAAACCTACAAAAAAGACAGAAGGACGTTTTCATGCTCTGGGAAATTATGTGAGAGCTTTTGAAATGCATAATAATGAAACAATGCTGCGAACAGAATCCAAGTGGAATGAATGTATTGGAAAGGACCCAAACCAAATCCAAATATAAAAACAGCTCTGACTAGGGCTCTGTCTGGCATCTCATATTTCATAAGTACTAATACTTACTTGGTGTTGAAGTACTCTCCCTCACGATGGATCTGGTTCTCCAAGGTGAAGTTGAAGGTCATGTGCTCCACCTTCTGCTTGAGGAAGACTTTAGTGCGTGAGTTGTACTCCTGCTTTTGCAGGTATTTGATCATGTCAGGGAACCACACAGTCAGGCCGTAGTAGCTGTGAAGGAGAATAGTGGGGGACACTGATAAACGAGACACCTTGATACAAGCTAATTATTCATATCAACGGTAGAACAGTGGGTGGAACTTATTTAATGCTAAAATGAATAAAAATCCGAAATGCAAACCAAAAGCTTTTGCAATAGCTCACTATACCACTTAACATTTAGTGAGATGGCGCTGCTAGCTTTAGATAATGTTTAATATTTGTGAGCTTAAACTGTTGCAATTTGGATGTTCGTGTTAAACAATGAAACATTGAACATCATACTAAACATCCTGTAGTGAACATTTATGGATCGCCATTCTTCTAAATGTCTACCTGAACGACATGGAGAACCAGACGGCCATCATCATGTAGGTGACACGGCGGTACTCTGGATTGAAAACAGTCAAGAAGTTGCTCCAAACCTACACAAGCACAATGGCACCACATTCAGAATGTACAAATATATGAAAACACCACAGATTGTATTGGAGAGGCAACATAATTAGCCAGCTAGCATAATTTATCTGCTAATATTTATTGGCTACTCTGCTTCAGGATTGCTAGGACTCTAATATCTATATGAAAGACCTGCCATTGTACAAATGCAAATATAATTTTGAAACCATCAATAAAATGTATTAAATTGTACTGCATTCTGGATTCAGATTGGTCAGATTATCTCGTGCCATGTAACAGTCTTTTACATTAGTTTGTAGTGCAGATACAAATCACAGGTATATACTAATGCACTGATTTTACACATCATAGGTAAACTTGGTGGGCAGACCATGTTACAAACTCCAAACTCTTCTGTACATGCTGTTATAAGTATATAATCAGTTTCAGATCGGTAACAGTAACTTACACCACCGTGTATGTCATATGTATCTCTTGTACCTGATGAAACAGATTAACGAGCTTGAGCTTCCAGCGCTGGTGCCAGGCTGTGGTATCATCTCCCATATCCACCAGTTCATCCAACTGCTTCACGGTCTTAATGGTGGTCACCTGGATGTACAACAGCATTCGACATTTTATTCACCTGAACAGCATTTTATGATCATCTACAAGTACATAACGCTAGCTAACAAAACCTCAAACGCTGCTTATTCTCCCATCCTGAGCTTCCACTCAAACCAAGTAGCAGTATCCATGGCAACGCACAGAAAGTTCCACATCAAACAGTAGTTTGATTATGTAATATATAACCAATTTAAATGTACATAATGTGTGGCACTTTGATCTCCACCAGTAGCAGATAAATGGAAACTCATTTGCACGATTGCATAATTAATATTGAAAGCATTCTCCCAACATCCGTTTTCTGAGCAAGTCACTGGTACTTACTGAGAAGACCCTCTCGGGGTAGCCCTTGGCCCTCATGTTGGTGTCATGAACTTGTTTCAGGATCATCCAGGCTTCGTCATGTTTCCCGTTCTGGAATCAAAAGAGTCTTTTGACTTTAGGCTTGTTGGATTTTTTTCCGCTCGTTTCGATCATATAGTAAATCATTCTGATTTGAAGTGACCTGCTCTACTCTGTTCTCTCCAGTCTGTTTGAGTTATTTATGGAATAAGAATGAGCTAAATCACTGACCTCCAGGTAGAAGCGTGGACTTTCTGGCATGGTGTTGAGAGCAGCGATGGCAGCCACCGAGGGCAAAGCGCACACCAAAACAAAGACTCTCCAGCTGTGGAACTGGTAGGCTGAGCCCATCTGGAAACTCCAGCCTGGTGAAGAATTTAGGGAAATTGCCATTGGACAGTAATGAAGGCTTGTGTAGTTGTGAATAATGGCAGGGTGGTAGGATTTGAAGGGTGAGGAAAGAACTGTTGTCCTACTGGAGAACGATGGTTAAAGTTGACACTGTATAAATAACTGTTGAGGTACAAATTTTGTTCCATCATCTTACCATAAGGAGAGGATGCTGTTTGAATGGTTTTAATAGTCACTATAATGAGGGATGGTGGTATTTAAGAGATTTATATATTCACCTCAGAGGGGAATGAAGTATTTGAAAGATTTTGATAGTCTCTATATTGGTGGATGACGTTATTTAAAGAATTTTCTTAGTCACTATAATGGGTGATGGTGGTATTTGAAGGGTTTTGATATTCAATCTAGTGGAAAAGGATATTGTTGGAAGGCTTTTGATAATCACCATAATGAGGGATGGTGGTATTTAAAGGGATTGGATAATTACCATAATGAGATATGATGGTATTTGAACAATTTTAACATTTCGCTTTGTGTGGGATGATATTTAAAGACTTCACACAGTGAGGATAATGTTTTTAAATGGATTTGGTGGTCAGGGCCATTTCTAGCATTGTTTGGTACTCTAGGTGAGATTATTGTCACCCTCCCACCACATTGCTCCACCCCCACACCATACAAATCATTCACAACCTTTCATTAAAAAGGTTAAACACATTTAATAATCATTGCAAAATTGAGTGAATTCAAGTATGTAATGATAAACAGTATATTAAACTTCAGCAGAAATACAGGTAAACGCTGCAGGAGGCACTCACTGGTGCCCCCAGTTGGTTGCGCCCTAGGCGACTGCCTTGTTTGCCAATGCCTGGTGGTAACCATAGCGGGTTGGTACTGGTATTCGAAGGGTTTCAATACATAGCATTATAGTGAGATGAGGGTATTTCAAGGAGATTGAAAGTTACCACAGTGCTGTATGATTGTATATAAAATGCTACCATAGCTACAAGAGTGAATACTGATGGTTTCATTAATGATTTTATATGTTACCTTTCAAATGGTAACAATAAACAACCATACAGTATTTAAAGAGTTTTGATAGGTACCATAGTGGGGTTGACAGTAATGTTAGGTGTTTGCATATTTACCGTAATGGGGGATGATTGCCCAGGCCATGGCTGAAGCATAGATACCCCCGATCATCCAGAACATGCAGAGCCAGCTTAAATGTTCACCACGCTTCTCCTGAGCCAAAAACTCAGAGTAGTATGAGAAGACTATAGGAATTGACCCTCCAATTCTAAAACCAGAAGGTAGGGATAGAAAAAAAAACATTAAAATAAAAGTTTTATCCTTTATATACTTACATCTATAAAATGAGCTCAGAGGTTGAGTAAGTTTATCCTTAATTTTATCAGAGTAAATAAGGTCTGTAATGTTATTTCAAGCACATCTTGGTTGGTGTATATTTACCCAACACCAGAGAGTAGGCGGCAGAACAGGAAGGAGCTGTATCCTTGGACAAATGAGGAGAAGAAAGCGAAGACGCTGTTGATGGACAGAGAGATGAGCAGAGTCTGCCTGCGACCGATCCGATCAGCCAGGCCGCCCCACACAAAAGCACCTACCATCATGCCCAGGTAGACAATGAGTCCTGGGAGACAGAGAGAGACAGAGAGAGAGAGTGAGAGCATTGGGCTAAATTAGGCATAACATAATGTTGCCTAGCAACCAATATGAACATTCATTCGAAAGAGGCCATGATGTTAAAACACAGCAAAGGAATCAAGTGTCTCTGAACTGATCCGGATGTGTAAGAATTTTAAAACTCACTGCTAATGTAAAAAAAGAAAAGTTTAAACCCTGATGCAGCACAGAAAAACTTGAAGATTTGCTGAACACAGCTGAAATATGGCTCTGCATAAATGTGACTCGGGTTGCTTCTAATTGTGTGATTTGGGACGTGAGTCCATCAGTGAGTCACACAGGCAACAGCTCAGGATTCAGTGAGTTGAAAGCGTCTCTATCGACAATCTGTCACCATCCCTAACAGAGTCGGTCTTGCTGCCTGAGTGCTTTATTGATAATCTGGCTTCTTTTAAACCAGTCACATTTGTCAGGTTGTTACTCGAGCGGCTCAATCTGCTCACAAGAGCTTTCGAAAGACAGAAGGAAGACTGAAAGACTCCATTATCAACCTGGAATAAAATACCCGGTTACATTCATCCGGTAGTATGAGCTATATATACACACACACAGAGCTCTCTTGATATCTCGATCCTGATTGGTTAACCTCAGTTGATGATTATGGATAGTAGTGCTGCAGTAGATAACTGCTCTTCTAAAAGGTTATTATTTCCATAGTTTTAACTTCTTTGGTGTCGGTGCTTTGTAAATGTCACAAGTACAAATCAGAGCATCTTTTGTTTTTTTACTACTGCCCATAGAGGCAAAACCATATATTAGATCTGAACGATCACCTGGACGATTGATATTTGTTTAACACTATAACTGTAATCATTTGCTGAACCTGTTATAAGTGTGAAAATGCTGCTTACTAGAATCATGCCGTATGTAAATTTAAATAGTGGCATAGTAAATTATTATGTTTATATGTCCTACAGTGAAGACAGTGAAGTCTTTATTTTGTCCTAAAGCCTCAATGAGAGCTACAGGAAGGATCGTGCCGGTGACTCAGACTGTAAAGTGTAGAGTCGGGAATTCGTTTGGCACGGCAGCTGACCATATTGTCATTCGCTCACCTTGACCACGAGAGCCAGGGATGATGAAGAGGAGAGAGAGAGAGATAGCCATCACCGCAATGCAGCAAAGAGTCTTTTCTCCCAGATAAGCCTCAATACGGCTCAATAATCTGTCCACTGTCCATGGTTCTGATCAGTTCCCCTTAACACCCTCCTGTCAGTCACGTGACAGATCTGAACTAAAACACGATGGACATGTCAGAAAGATCTGCCTTCCCTGGCACCTTATACACTGAGCTAGTGTGATGATATACTTGATAATCGGTTTAAATATTATCATTCTCTCTGATGACTGTGTACACAAGCCGCACGGCAGCATATATAAAGGAAATCGATCAAGCAGGAGATCTTATAAATATGGCTCCCGAAAACCTCTTAAACACGTTAAAATCACTCCTTCTTTAATGCGAATAATATTCATATGAACAATAGCAGCCTGATTGAAAGGACAGATTAATTGCGGATTTGCTGCAAATTGTACAAAGTGTAATCCCTTAAAGTCACATCTTATTATTCAGTTATTCATCTGAAATTACTAACAGGAAAATGAGGGCAATATGGACATGCGTCTGAAATGACCAGCATGTCAAGAACAGCCCCGGATTGTTTACGATTCAGTTCTCCTTGTATATTATTATTATTATTATTATTATTATTACTATTATATTACAATCTGCGGTTTATTTTATTGCTGTTTTTATTTTAGTGTTGCTGTAGATGAAGCTCAATCTTGTTGCCTAGGTTTTGTAGACATGTTCAGAATATCTCAACGTCTCAACGCTTTAAAGAATTTAACAGGAGTTGAGCTTCAGGGTTGGAGAGTGAGAGGTTCCTACGCTTTTACTTTGAAGCCCCTCTGAGATTAGGTCCACATTAATCCAGATCCAATCAAAAAGCGCTTCAAGGTTTTTCTTCAGGTTTTCTTCAGGACAGCATTTCTCTGTGCTGTGGCCTGGGGAAATCGAGATAATAAAGAAAAAAGAATCGGTGATGCATTTTTTTGGTCATGTGACCCATTCAAGATGGTGGACGATGTTATACTGCAGCTGCTGTATCCAGTTTGGCTGGTGGAGATTAATGTCTCTTTGTACAACCTTCTAAAAAATTTCACATTCACTCGCACTCAAAAATCTCGCAATCTTATCGATTCAAAAGGACACGAGTGACGGAAATGACCCGGGACGAAGACCTGACGCATGCACAGTATAGCGACGATACAGTGTGGATGAAAACATTTAAAAAACGCGAGTGTATATGGAATTTTTGATTAAAACATCTGGATTAACGTGGATGCATCCTGAAAGGGAAATTTTTGGTTTTCCTTTTTTTTTTTTTTTTTCAACCTTTGAGGGCTCCACATTTTTGGAAATACTGAAAGGAAAATATTGATACATTTTTTATCTTAAACCATTAATTCATTTATTTTTATTTATATACAAATATGTACAGCAGCATAGCAAATTTTATGACATTTAAACGATCTTTTTGTTTCCCCAAACCAACACTGTATGCCTTTAATATTAATAGCAAAAATTTTAATGTACAGGATCTGTAGCACATCTCTAAACCTTCACACCTCTCAAGATGTCTGCAGGTAATCAAAAATTAGTACACAGTTCTGAAATGCTATAAAACATAAATAAATTATATTTTATAATTCTATATACAAAATATATATCATCAATTATAATTGCTAATCATATAAATTATATATATATTTGAGCTGATTATGCTCAATATCATTTGTAGAAAAGAACTGCTTTGTGAACAGAACATGAACAGTGGAGATGGAAAACGGAGCAGAAAAAGCAGCACATTAGCACATTTGAATCGTGATGCCTGCTTCATGATAATGATGATGCTGAAGCTTCACACTGCACGCTTCTGCCAATCAGAGCCAAGCGGTTGCTCGGTAACCAACTAATGGGCGGGGCTACTTCCATCATTATGATGACGTGTGAGAGGGAGAAAAGGGAGGAGGGGCTAAAAACAGAAAAAAGGAAAGAGTGTGTGTGTGTGTGTGTGTGTGTGTCTGTGTGTGTGTGTTAGGATGGGGGGAAGTGTTGGTAGACAAGAGACAACCACAGACGAGTCTCCTGAACAGAATACTGGAGAGGCTTCGGGCTGAGGGAGTGAAAAAAAGAGAGAGAAAAGGGGAGAAATAGACGAAGTGAGGTGGCGGGATACTATTTATAGTGTGTATGTTTTTTTCCAGTACTGCAAATGTACTCTCTCTCTTTTTCTCTCTTTCTCTCTCTTTCACACACACACAATCTCACACTGCAGGGAATTTGCTCGATGAACTGTCGAGGCGCCTCAATCTCTTCCTCTCCTCCATCTTTTCCTTCCCACTCCCTCAACTTCATCTCTCTTTCACCTCCATCACTCTGTCTGCTCCATCTCTTTTTCTCCTTCATCTTTCCTTTATCTCTCCCTCTCCTCTTCATCTCCTACTCTCCTTAAACTTCATCTCATTCTCCCCTCCATTATCTTTTCATCTACTCCATGTCTTCTTCTCCTTTGTACCTCCTCCTGCTCCATCTTTCTCTCTCCTCTTCATCTCATACCCCTCTCATTTATACCTCCATTTATACCTCCCTCTGCTCCACCCTTCCCTCTGCTCACTTCCTCTCTTCTATATCTCTTCCTCTCCTCCACCTCTCCATCTCTCTACCTTGCTCTTCGAAGGTTCTGCCAAATCAGCGTCTTTCCTCTGTGCATTGCTGTTATAGGAAAATAATGTTTCCCTCACCAGCATCTCGTTTTCTCTTTTCTGAAGGTGAGGAGTAGTACCGTAAATTCCGGACTATAAAGCGCACCCATGCCATTCACCATTCTGTGATCATCCCCCAAATGTTACTGCTTTACCTCAGATCTTATCATTTGCTTAGTTAGAGTAGAAGAAGTGAAGGTCACTTTCAGGTCGTTCATTATATTTTATCATATTTTATTTATTTCCTTGTTTCACAATAAAAAATGTAAACATCCTGCATTTCAGCAAATAAATAACATTCTAGCACATACGCAGCACGGGGAAACACCGGGGAAACACCGGGGAAACACCGGGGAACAGGAGGCAGATTATAAGTCATTAATTTGATAAAGAATTTCTTTAGACTCACATTTTGGAAGCACAAATTAATAATGAATTGAATCCTACGGCTTCTGCTGGATGTAATTTACCGAATGAATCTCTAAGCAGTAGGAGTCGAGCCTAAACGAGCTCGGTGCAGTAGATGGTGTGTGAAAAAAAGAGGTGTGTGTGTGTGTGTGTGTGTGTGTGTGTGTGTGTGTGTGTGTGTGTGTGTGTGTGTGCGGTGTTCAATTTCAGAAATTCATGTGATGTGACCCACAGAAAGCACTTTCTGCACCACTGACGAGTTTCCTCACCACTCTCTTTTCTCTCGTTTCGTTTGCTCATCAGGGTTAAGCTTGTAGGGTGTAATGAGTTTAGCGTAATATTTCTGTTCCTAAATCTACCCTCTGTAGATAAAAGATATAATTAGCTTTGACAGGAGTGGAGGTCAACGTGGTGAGATGTTTTTTTTTTGCTCACCATGGATGCAAAAAGTGATTATCTGAGTTACCATAGACGTCCTGTCAGCTCTGGAGCTCTGGCCATTCTTTTCTTAGATCTCTTAGATCGCTATCTCTTTTTATTCAAACTCTAGAGAGCTGTGTGTAAGAAATCCAGAGAAGATTTTACGCAGACCAGCCCATCTGGAACCAGCACTTTGCTGAAGATCTTTATGATATTATGAGCTTATTGGCCGAATCCAGGAGTGTACAGGCTTTCCTAATAAAGTGGACGCTGAGTAAATACTGTATATATATATATGTATATATGTATATGTATATATTATGGACCTGGATGGGTGAGCATCATAATGAATTGCAGTATCGTGAAAGACATTTATGACAACGGCACAAACGCTGCCTCATCATGAATATTACATGAGGCTTATAACGATATTGTGCTCAGTAAAAAAACAAAAGGTGAATTTCTCGTGAAAAAACACACGTTTTTTCATTCACACATTGGTTCTATGTGAATGAGTGTGAAGCTCGAAGTTCATTCTGTTTTAATTATAATGTGTTGGAGAACGTTAACTAAGTAATCTCCGTTTTCTCTCGCTGCAGCAGCACCGTGGCTCTGTGAAACGCTTCCTTTTCTGCCAGTTAATTATAGCTCCGAATGCGTCATCGCATTGTGGAGAAGAGAGAGAGAGAGAGAGAGAGAGAGAGAGAGAGAGAGAGAGAGAGAGAGAGAGAAAGAGAGAGAGAGAGAGAGAGGCCTGTGCTCTGCTCAGTGTTCTCCTCTCAATGAAGCTGACAGATGGTGTACTGGGTGGGAAATGGGAACGGACATCAGCCTGCAGGAATACACCTTTAACTACGGCCTGAGAGCTCATCTGACACAGGACGGGGAAATAAATACGTTTCACAAGCAGCCAAATAAAAATCTTAAAACTCATTTGATCATTTTCCACAAAAGATTCAAAAGCACTAGTGAATTCAATATTAATATAAATTAATAACAAAGACTTAATCTCGGGGCCAGAATATCAACCTAAACCCCTGAGATTATTCTTTTCACCCTGCCTGTTCTGCTTCCTGATCCTGATACTGATCCTGATCCTGATCCTGATCCCTGTTCTGCTCTGACTCCCTACGTTCTGGTTTGAACTCTGGACTGTTTTTTGGTTTGTGTTTTTGATCTGCACTCTATTGCTCAGTTTCTGTGCCTAAGTTTTGGCTTGTTTTTTAATTTTTTTCATTTGACTATTTCCCTGTCGTGTCCTGCATTCGGGTCCTCCTTCCAGTCACACTTCTGAATATAATCTGGCCAGAATAATCTGTCCCTGCATCATGTTCTGACAAAATATTCATAAAATGTCATTTGGAAACGCCCCCATGTGTGGTCGCTGCTCTATCTCAAAGCTAGTCAGCTAGGTCCAAATCTCAGAGTGGGATTTCAGTGATGAAATAAAATACTGCAATGATCACAACCAGGTTTCAAACCAAAACATTACGTTGCAAAAAGGACAGCATTCTAATCAAAATTTTACATCGGCAGATTTATAACATTCTAATCAAAATATAACGTTACCAAAATGACCACATTCTAACCAAAATATAATGTTGCCATAACAACAAAAATAACTTTCTAGCTGACGCTAATGTTACCATATGAAGCAGATTCTCACCAAAACATAATGTCACCAGTAACAACCACATTTGAACCATAATGAGGCCATAAGTACAAATCTACTGTACATTTATGGCATTAGGAAGATGCCCTTATCAAGATCAAATTACATTTGTGTTATACAGCTATTTAAGGTAGTTAAGGGCCTTGCTCAGGGGCCCAGTTGTTGGTGAGGATAGGATTTGCACTCATGACGTTCTGAGCCAAACTGGTGTTTAACATTAAACAAAGTGTTTTGTGTCTCAATCGTGTGTGTAAAGCTGTGGGCTTTTTATGGTCCTGTACCTTTAAATGAGCTGATAGATGACTTACCCAGCATGCCCTTGTTTGGCTCCGACAGGCACATGTCCTTCTCAGCGCTGGGCAACACGAAGCCCACGACAAAGATTTCCACGCCGTCGGCCATGAGTGCCAGCCCCAGGACGAAGTAAAGCGACCACTGGAAGCGTCCGTGGCCACACTCTTGCAGGATGGTCTCGTATTGCTGCGCCAGCTCCTCCTGGTCCTTGCGCCTCTCTGCCTCATACTGCGCCATGTCGCGTTGCTGCACCTGTGCCGCTCCGCCCGCCTGGCCGTCCCCCTTGCCTGCTGAGTCCTGTCTCGGGATGCCCTGGTACTCCCCCTCGTATATCTCATCGTCCTCGTCGTGGCCCTCGGTGGAGTCACTGTGCGCGGCATCATCGTCGTCGTTGGCACGGCTGTTGCTGCGGTAGTAGCTCCCGTCTTGGGCCTGCACGGGGTAATCATCGTCATCGTCGTCCTCCTCGAAGCGCGTGTACGAGCGCTTGGTGTACTCGTCAGCCACGCGGTCCACGTGACGGCCCACTTTCTTCCCTGCATGCCGCTTCACTTCTTTGGCAATGTCCTTGGCGCCCTTGATGAAGGCCGTTCGGTCTCTGTAGCCCTCGTCCATGTTGATGATATCTGTGCTGGAGCGAACACTTACTGTGACAAAGAGACGTCAGGGAAGGACACTTAGCATGTAGCTGAGCAGTTTTTGGAGTTCAAAACCCTCGGCACCTGCAACACAATTACGCAAAGGGTAAATACGTGGGCATTAATGCTCAGACCAAACGCAAATAATATTCCACATGCGAAAAAGGCAATTTATTGCAGGGAAAATGATATGACAGAAGCACATGTGCTTCGGGAACTTTTCATTTGACTTCACATCAGAAACCCAGCGGTTGGATTGAAGAGGTGCTAGTTAGTGAGTAGCCCTGATATCAGAGTTTGGCCTCAAACACATCCCAGGGTTTTAGTGGTAGTTTCACTTTTGCTAGCAGATTTCTTTTTTTTCGCTAGAGGTTTCTTAGTCAGTTTGAACATAAATGGACGATGATCAGAAATAAAACACGCTAACATACTCTAGCAGTCGGGTTAGCATTGTCATGATGCGAAGCAAATCAGGACCAATTAACTCAGTGTGATCTAGTTATAGAATAGTAGGCCCGACAGTAGGCTTGCAATCCAACCTGGTTTGCTAACGTTAGCATAGATATAAATCAATTAATAAAATCTATCCCATTGCTAATTGGTTAAACATTTGATCGATTGTGCAGTACCAGATTCTTTCAAGTGAACCTAGAGCCAAAAACAAGACCATTTTTACTCTTTTTTTATTCTTTCATTTATCTAAATCATAGTTTGTCTTCATTTCTTGCCCGCCGCCGATGCCAGATGATGCGCACAGCTCGCGAGCACCGCTATCAATCAGTGTATTAATTAAAAGGCCGTTTGTTAGCAGGACTATTATGACAAAATGAAATCAGTGTAGCAATATCCTGTAGGACTTCATGCTCTGGAGCCGCATTCCGATTAATTTTGTACAATCCATGATGATTTGAGCGAAATAAAAGGTTATGGTTATTAATTGAAATTCTGAAGCGTTCTGTCTGTGTTGGTTATTAAAACGCTTCGAGGCGTGGAAACAAATCTCTGAGGGACACGGCGATATCCCAGCTCTAATTATTCACAGGACCATCGACTGGCCATGGATTTTTTGTTTTTTTCGGTACACGCTGAGGCCTTGCATGTGACCTTGAGCTGCCCCTTTCCTTCTCGCTGTGATTTTAGTATTCTAAGGAACATGCCGAGAACCTGCTGACAGCTACATCAGAAACAACCACAGCAATGAAAATGATCCCAGTTGGGAATATGTTGTTTGTTGGACAAATTACCCTCCAAAGTTGTTCTTAATATAGATAAAGACATGACATCAGTGAAGCAGACAAGGATGCATTCATAGAGAAATGTTACGGAGCGTGAGACAGCACAGGCTGTAGATCTCGTTTTCTGTCTCTTTGTTCGCTCGTTCTCGCTCTGCTCTCTCTTTCTTGTCACCCAGGGGTAATTGCTTTGTGGAATGCCCTCCCTGTTGATTTCCTCTCCACAAATAGAGCTCATCAGTTTGAGGGAGCATGCTGGTCTTTCTTCTCTCACCTTTCTCACCACATCGCGTCCCCAGAGATAATGAGGCGGCCAAACGATTGGCGCTTCCATCTCGATGGGAGAAAAGGTCGATACAAAAAGCGCTGCTCATTTTACAGTTTGAGCAGCAGAAGCATTGCTCAGCAAGCTGTCTCAGTGTCGTATCGCTGAGAACTGTACTCACGGCAGACGAACAATTACAGCATGCGCTCGTATCCAATGCAGGTCATAAAACGAGTCGTCATTATTACAGAGGAAGCCATAACCTGTATAGCAATGAGGAGGTCATCAGTGATGTCATTTGCAGGAAGCTAACATTAGCAGATAGCTAGAATTATGTATAAGATACCAATCAGGCATAACATTATGACCACCTGCCTAATATTGTGTTGCTCCCTCTTTTTCTACCAAGCAGTCATGACCCCTCAAGCATCAACAGGTCAAACTTGGAGAAACAAAGAGAAAAGAGCAAAAAGGAGGTTTATGGATGTGGTGAGGGAAGACATGCAGGTGATTGGCTTCAAAGAGGCAGATGTAGAGGACAAGGGGGTATGGAGACGGATTATCCGCTGTGGTGACCCCTAACGGGAGCAGCCAAAAGAAGAAGAAGAAGAAGAAGAAGAAGAAGAAGATCTCTTGTTCATTAAATCAAGAACGTAACATTAAAGGGGATAAAAATGTCACGGGCAACACAAACAGTAACAAATTCAATTGTGATTTATAGCGTATTTCAGAACCCCTGGAAACGTGTGGCCGGTGTAGAGTATGCAGGGCGATTCTTCGAATCGATTTCTCTAAATGACCAGACCAGCAAAGTCAAGCCAGCAACTATCATGCATAATACATCAGTATCGATCGATGTCTGACAACGTGGAACCTTAAACGTGCGTAGTTTTGAAAATCCTCTCGCTAAAAAGGCTTCATGTGTGTGACAGTAGGGATGGAGAGTGCCGTGTTGGTCAGCACTTTGCAGACATTCTATTTGCTAACGATTCAGCAGGGAGCCGAACTCTGTGGAACGCTTACATTTCACTTAGACTTCATTCAGTGCAGCTAAGTAAAAGCCAGAGTTCAGCAACTACTCGACACTGCTGTTCAAATGACTGTCCAAATCACTTCTGCAACTCTACACGATGGCTGTTTCGAAAAAAATCCCCAAGCCTGGAGAAGCACAGATTTCCACTCGAGGTTTTTCCAACCCAAACCCCAGTTTTGTTGATATAAAGGCCAGTCATTTGGTGCAAACCTGCAGCTGTGATGAGGACAAATGGGAGTGTACCAGGCTGACCGGAGTCCAGGAGCAGAGACAGAGAGCATCATGCTTCATTAGGAATGACTCGATTGTAAAGCAGCGATCGTGTAAGGGGGTGGGCCAGTGCCAGCTCTTGTTCAGCACTGAATAAAGACCTAATTATGTAATCGAATATTTTGAAGCTGCATTGATGGTGCCACTGGGAATGCAGCGATTCTTCTCGCAGACTCTAAAGCTACACAAGGGCAACGTGACATCAACACTTCAAGATGATAAAGAGGACACGGTGTATGTGTGTGTGTGTGTTGGGACTGCACCAAAGTCTGCATAAATCAGCTGCGAGGACTGCTGACAAACCCAGAGGAGCTCAGCAGAGAGCAGAAGACAAGGAAATGGCCAATATGAGATGAGGAAACGGATCGTAGGAGTGAAGTGAAGGTGTAACCCAGGGGTCTCTATATTCCAATCATCCTGGAATACACTGCTAAATTTGTCCCTTACGTTGTCCAACCCTTACACACAACTTTTACCTCAGGAACAAGTCTGAATCTAAGCAGTAAAAGAATAACTTAAAAGCAAGAGAAAACTTTCTATGGCACAATTCCTGGAAAAAATTGCAAAAAGAGAGAAGATCAATAAAACCCACCCTTGTAAAAAGATAGAACCCGAACATGGAGCACACGGACCCGGGGCTAAATAAATGAAGTGGACGTGAATGCGCTCTTAAATCTGCTGTGCATGTGATTTTTATTGCAAGTAAAATGTTGCTGTGAACCGCACCAGAACGGCATAATGATAATTCACACTCGGAATGTCATGCGGTGGCTGCACGGGTCTCAGAAGAATCATGTGTTAGCCTTCACCCCTTCACATTGGTAGAGTTGTCCCTCCAGGGAAGAACTAGGCAGAAGGTGGGAATTGGCAAATGGCCACACAGGGAAAAAAAGTGGGATGCAAAGACAAAAGAAAAATGACATGCCGGCTTTGTAAGAATCATAGAATCAACTAGAAATGAGACCCCAAACCCACAGCAAAGGAGTCGAAGCTAAATTTAGTGAAGGAGTGAGTGGAGGAAATTTGTCACATTGCTGGGCAGATGGATGAAACCCAGGGGGAGATTTCCCATTTAGTTGTGCTTACTCAAGCCAAATCCAATAGGAGGACAAAAAACTCACCAGAGCAGACAAATATGGAAATACAGGTTCTAAACCAGACCATCAAATAAATATTGTTTATCAATTTGAAGACTGTAAGTGAAATGATAAATGAATTTTATCATTCTACTAAGAGAGAAGACAAAGCAGACATTTTTTGTGAATGATTTAGTAAACCGTACTGTGAATATTTACTCAACACACTGTATACAGTATGTATTTACAGTTCTATAATATACTGTATAATCAATATAGTATATAATAGGGATGTGCATCTTTATAACTGAGGTTGATGCGATTCACATCCTGATTCAACGCCAACAATACGATACTTTAAAGATACATTAAAAGCAGTTATGTGATGCGATACAATTCACCCATATTACGATGCAGTGTGATCCGATTCCGATTCGATTCGACAATCCAAATCAATGCAATATGATTCAATGGAAAATATGATGCTTTTCTTTTCTAATATGATAACTTGCTTTTCTTCATTTAGTTCAGACAGACGAAGATGAATCAAAAGATGAAACAAAACCCGACGTTATTTTCTTGTTGTGTCTGCAGGAAGTCACAGCTCTGCCTCTGCCATGTTAATCTGTATTCTATGTGACTCTCAGGACACGCCTCCGTCTCCGTAGTGATGCGATACGTCGTATTCAGGTAGCAGCGGCGGTGCTGAGAGAAAGCGCTCGAGAAATCAGTTTAGCGACGAGAAATCGATCTACATATCAAATATTACTTTGGTCACTTTCTAAATAATAAAAGTATAGCGAATGTACTAATAATTATGTATAAATAAATAGTTTTTTTAATATAAGTGCAATAAATAAATGCAGGTAAACATATTTAGGATTAAGGAGAAGTTATTGATGCAGAGATTTACATTTCACATGCTATATGGTATCAAATATGTAATGACTTCCATTGAGCACATAAATGTCAAACATGATAATCCAAAAAGGGTGAAGAGCTTAACCGTGTCTGATACACTATTCGCTTTGAACTAGCTAATCATAAGGATAATCCTTCTGTTGGAGATTTAGGATTTACAGATTTACAGTGTGGGTGTGGTTGTGGTGCTACGCGGTCATTCACAGAGAAACACTGAGAAACTTTGTAGTTTTTTTCATAAATAAAAAAACGCACATAATGAATAACTGTGCCATTGCTCACTTGGAACAGCAAACCTAGTTCCATTATACAGCGTCGCATTAGCAGTCGTGATGACTCACAGCATCCCCGCTCTGAACGCTATCATCTCCCACCGTCAGCTCCACATCACACACCCACACACACCATCTGATGCCAACCTTCCATCCAGATCATCCTTTAGTCCTCCTCCCTCTCCTCCTTCTCCTCCTCCACCTACTCCTCCTCACAGCTGGATGGAAACATCCTTCAAAGTAACACTACAGGCTGCTTCTAATCCATACTGAAAAAAAGACTTCAATGTAATCAAAATTGTACATTCTAATTGGTTAGAAGGTTTTGATTAATGTTTTGGGACAGCAACTACGACAGCAGTTACAAATCACAGGTGTATATTAATATTAATGCGCTTGTCCGGTACAGCAAACAATCTAAATGTTATAGAACTTAAAATTCCCTAACCTTAATCCCTAACCCCAAGCCCCTAACTCTACTTATAATCCCAACTCCTAATCCCAAACACAAACCCTTCACCTAAACTGCTCTGCCAAAATTCTAATCCATAACCCAAACCCTTACCCTAATCCCAAACTTAACTCCTAACCCCAAACCTTACTCCTAACCCTAACACTTATCTGTAACCCCTAATCCAAAACCCTAACCTCTGCTCCAATTCTAACCCATAACCTCTAACCATAATCCTAACATCTACACTTAACCCTAATCCCAACCACTAACCATAATCCTAACTTCTACACCCAACCCTAATCCCAACTGCTAACCATAATCCTAACCTCTACACCTAACCCTAATCCCAACCGCTAACTATAATCCTAACCTCTACACCTAACCCTAATCCCAACTGCTAACTATAATCCTAACTTTTACACCTAACCATAATCCCAACCTCTAACCATAATCCTAACCTCTACACCTAACCCTAATCCCAACCTCTAACCTTAATCCCAACCTCTACACCTAACCCTAATTCCAGCCTCTAACCATAATCCTAACCTCTACAGCTAACCCTAATCCCAACCTCTAACCATAATCCCAACCTCTACACCAAACCCTAATTCCAACCTCCAACAATAATCCTAACCTCTACACCTAACCCTAATTCCAACCTCCAACCATAATCCTAACCTCTACACCTAAACCCTAATCCCAACCTCATCCCTAACCTCAAACCCCTATCCCTGACACCAACCCTAATTCTAACCCCTTCATTCTATAACAATTGCCCATTGACACGTACACGTCTAAACACGGGGTAAAAGTGGCCTTGTTCTAACCGCACTCTTTCTATTCACTGTACAAAAGATTGTTCCCTGCAATGCCATTTCATTTTCTGATTTAGAAAAGTTCCACCTCCTCTAACTTTAATAACAGCTCAGTCTTGCTATTAGTGTCTTAATATAGCTCCTGTCTATTCCAGCCCACTCTTTTGCTGTCTAGGTGTGTGCCTCAGCTAGAGTCTGTTGGTGCTGTTGTTGATAACAAGTAAATTTCCATTTTCCCTGTTGCTGTTTGCCTGACATGAGTTCAGAATTTATATTTCAGCAAAATGTTTTTTGTCGTTCCTCTATTAATAAACTATAAAAATTGCATAATTATGCATGTTAGGTTAATAATATCTACCAAATAAAGTTGCAGACGTGTCTGGTCATACACAACAATAATCCCAAACCTAGTCCATTATGTAATGCTAATAAAGGAGAAATCAACTTACAACATCTTACAACAATAAAAGTAGTCTCCATGTGTGAGCAGTTCTCCTCAGCGAGCACTGAGCACTGAGCCCATTAGCTCTCGAGTCATTATTAAATGTCCACGCTTGCTGATTCTGCTCTGCTCATTCCCACGTTCTCGCACTCTATTAAACACACTGTCGGAACAAAATAACCCCAAAGTCATCATCCTGAGCCGCACACTGAAATAAACCGAGTGAAATCTAATGTTCTGTAATGTCCCTAACAAAAAGTACTTTTTCTTTTTTCATACAAAAATAATATATATATCAGATTATTCATGCTACAGTCCTGACTCATATTTCTGTTTAACTCGAATACAAATAAACCGCTTACAATTAATGTATGACCGCGAAGACGAGGTCATGATTTAGCAGTCGTTTTTAGCTGCCTTGTTGCTTTAATCTAAACGAAATGAAGAGCTGATGGAGATGGAACAATAACGCTTTAATAAAAGGACACACAATAGAAGCGGTTTGCTGTTTGTCTGCAGTCTGAATAGCACAGAATGAATTGAGTACCACGTCTGGATTTACTCCGTGTCCCGTAATGAGCGTGAACGTAGACGCAAGTGTCGATGGTTATAATATTTCATTCCAAAATACAAACGAAAGCCAAGACCTACACAAGATAACATCGACGACAACCGCAGAAGCACAAATCTCAGATAGTAAATGCCGTGAAGAACGAGGCTGTATACAAGTGCTAATCAGATGTGAATTGGAATCAGGTGCAAGTCTTCAGTGTCAAGTGACATGAGGGGCTGATGGGAGATGCAGTCCTGTGGCTTTAGACATTGTCCTGAAAATTGTATCATTTCAGCATTACTGTGTGACTCCATTTTGCATCACATCTTGTGTTTGGAACAGTATCTTCACTCAACATATTCAACAGAAAGATGCATCATCTGAATTTCCTGAACCTCATCGAAAGAAGAAAATGGACCTTCTTACTCCTTTTTAAACTTAGTGATAGTTCGAGTTCTGTCTAATCCTAAATTAGCATACCTGCTAGAACATCATTAGTAGCAAAGGTGCTTAACTACATCTATTGTGCATTTAAATTCTATGCAAAAGAAAACATCTAAAAGAAAGACATTGTTTTTGAATAAAGTAAAATACACATTTCTTGCGTTAGTTGGTTTAAAAAATGTAAACAGTTGAAGATACAAAGACTAAATGCCACTGCATCACCCGGGGAATAATACAACCTCCTGCAATATGACAAAATCGATTCTTTTCTGTTTTTCTGTTTGGTTAAAGATCTTATGCATCTACACTGTTAAGCTACTGTACACCTGCACATGACTTCTCTAAATACTCCATGGTAACCTGCTAGATTCAGAAAAATTGCAGCATGAGTTCCTGGAGAGTGTGAGAGAGGACATTTCGAGACAGCACACGTCTCTCATCGCTCTCTTCATTCGCTGTCGCCATGGACACCTTCGCTCCATCATCGCGACTACAGCACGTCCATTTCGCCTCGCCGCAGCCCAGGAAACGCTCACGACCCTGACGAGCCTCTGCTCTGATGAAACTATGCTTATTCTAATGGCCCAGGTTAGGATTATAGAGCACATCTTATCCACCAAAAACACCTGCTCAGAGCATTAAAGGGGTGCATAAGCATTTTGTTTTTTCGCCCCATAGCCAGTGAGAACAATAAAACATGGTGGATGACAATGTTGCAAAATGATGTGACATTACGCTTTGAAGCCAGCTTTTCATCAAGCAAACTTCTCACCATCTGCATCACATCGATCATCATTTCATCTGCAACACTGAGAATAATAAACCTAACATAGGTTAGATAGCATTCATACCATTCATCCTACCTCTGAATGGAGATCTTTGCAAATGGAGACCACTCGCTGCCACTGAAGATCGTATCACTCAAACAGTCCAAAGATCCATGGAGATACTCTGGAGGATTAAACTTAAGAACCATGAAGATGGATTTGGACTGGAATTAATAGAATCAATGCGGCTCAGGACCACAGTGACCAGGAACAGGTTCTACTTTCAAGTGTCTACCAGGGAACAGCTGAAAACCTCAACAATAATGGAACTGTAATGAGTGGGTATTCAGTGTCACCCAGATGAGGAAGAGGAAGAGGGTGAGGAAGTGGGTATGAATTTCTAATACCACAAAATTAGGTTCTGAATAATGATAATAATGAGAAGAAGAAGACATTTTAAGCTTTAAAATAAAAAACTGAATAATAAGCTGAATTACCAGATACCTCACCTTCACAGCAGTTATTTACCTTCTAAACAAAGACACACAATGGCTTTTCCCGTGTTTGGGCACAATGCTGATGGCAGGTGTGTGTGCACAGGTGGGGGTGGAAATAAAAGATGGAGGAAATATGGCTGGAACTGAAATTTTGTTGTGTTAATATATAATAAAAAAGACTGGCATGTTGTTGTTTTTTTAAATCCTTGTGGTTCTGAGACCAATCAGAACTATTCTGGCTATCAGAAGATTAGATTATCCGCTGGATCAGAACAACAGGAGGTACGAGGACGGAAAAAGGTATCGAGATCAGAAATAAATAGACTCCTGAAATGATTTCTGTGACATTCTGTTGTAAATGACGTTATATAAACAGTATGTGCACAAACTCCGCCCCCTCAATAATCCAAATATTTTTGAAAACATCTTCAAAGTGCATCTTCAATTGTAAAATAAACATTTCAGCATTTCAAATGTTTCGTGTCTTTTTATAAATAAATTTGTGAAAAAAGAAAAATCGCCAGCCTCCTGCATATTCCACAATCATAACACATTGCTCTAAAATGGCGTCGCTTAGGCAATAAAATAATAATATACCGTTTACTAGTAAATATTTAGCTTTTCTTTTTTTTTCTGTTTCTGATTATCACCTCTTAGGGTCAATCGTCACAAAAGACCTTGCAAGTCAAATCAAAAAATTCAAATAATACAGTAAAGATCTTCATGTTCTCACGGATTCATGTGGCGTCTTCGCGCTCGGTTTTGTCCCTAAAATACAATTACTGTCTATTATTTACAGTCAGAAAACAATCAGTGTGATAAAAATGTGCTGGTGTGTGCGGTGGATTTGGAAAACAAGCGGCTTGAAAGTCAAATGCACAGCGTAAAAAATAAAAAAATAAAAAAGGCAATAATGAGCAGGGTTTTATCTTCTTCTGACTGCTGAACAGGAGAAAAAAAACATCACTGGTGACTTCCTGCCTACTGACCCGTCTAATCCTGTGAGAAAATGAATAACAGCTAATAGCCTGGACACGTAATCTGCTTATCCGTGGTGCCCAGGCTCCTGATTTATTCCCTGTGTTTTACGCACATTTAGTTTAACTTTTCTTTGTGAGTTCATCCTGAAATCAACACAGGGGTCCGGTTTAGAATGCTTAAAGAAATCATCAGTATTGTGAAGACAAACAACAAACTCCTCTTACAATACAAAGTGTTGATACGTTCTGCTCTTCAGGGGGCAGTGCTTTTTTATTTGCCCGATTCATTTTATTGTTCTACCACAGCTCGAGAAGATTCTGTGCTACTAAATCACCTCCTGCTCCAAAGGTTAAATGATCTCACCTGGATGCTGTAGATTTGTGGTGAAGATCTGCTGCTGTAATCATAAAGACTAAGCCCAGGACTCAGCCCAGGCCACGCCCACCTTAATCAAAATCTGCTGCTGTCGATTTTCCTCCTGATGTGTTAGAAAATTCTACCAACATGAAACATTCTTTAAATACTGACCATTTATGGGTCTGAAATGAACCATCCAGCAATTTCTGTTACCTGAAAACAGAGCACACATATAAAAGGTCACATCAAGGTCAATGGTACTAGAAAGATCTCACTGATTTTTGTTGGGACTGGTTGGGTGAAAATATCCAATTGTCAAGTTGGTTGACCAGCACGCAATCGCTCACACAGAACCTCTTCAATTTCATCCAGCTATGGATTCATTCTGACGGCCCTAAACCACACCTCTGAGAGCAAACACTGTTCTGTTTTTTAGATATCTTACGTGGTTACCTACTGTACAAATCCAATTCAAACGATCTGATCTACCGCACACGATCACATCTCCAGACGGAACCCAGAGCATGACAGAATTAGCTTTAATCAACACCAGACTGGAAGCGTGTCACATGATCCCCAAGATCCGTCTGGAGCAAGTGATAAATCCAGAACGGTGCTTTCCGCCTTAGCATTAAACTGTTCCACCATTCAGGGCTTCCTGAAGGTTCCTCCGAGGGTTCCTCTCAAGGTTACAGGGTCTGAAGCCCTGAGAAAGTAGACGGCAAGGAATCTCATCAAAATGAGCACCACAGCTGGGATTATTAGTGAAATGTCTCAATAGGGGTTTGGACCAAGCAGGTGGATGAAGCTGCAGAACAACTGGATGCTTCAGTTCGCTAAGAGCCCATTAGATCAATGTTTGGAACAAGTGTTTAGTAGGAGCATGTGTAAGGTAATTTAGGGTTCCTGTGTATGGAAATGTAACATTTTTAATAAACATAGCGAAGAGAAGAGCATCTACCTTAGGAGAGATTACAGATACCACACACAGCTCCAAACATGTGAGAAGACTGGGGTTTACTGATGAGAAATAATCGAGGTTTCACGATAACATGCGAAACGATCAAGACGAGTATGTGTGTGTGTAGCTGTTCTGTACCACACTGACAATATTCTGTTTGTTCTTCAGCTTGCTCGGACCCTGACCACCAGACCGACCCACCATCACAATCAGGACCTGATTGGATTCGTTTTTTTCTCTCCATCGATCGAAGAGATGTGGGAATCCTCTCATGCAAAAAAAAAAAACCAGGCTCACAGAATTAGGAAGCCTCTGAGCTCGCAGGAAATCTAGGGTTATTAGCAGGTCTAGATTTTGATCACTATCATCATTTGTTTCCGCCCCGTGAGCTCGTCAGCCTCCTATTGGTCGATTTTTAAACGAGCATCATAGCACAGTTCACACCCTGAGACCTGGTTTTGGTTGCATTAAATCGACCACCGATGATGCAAAAATGTCAGATTATCATTTAAACTTACGATGAAGACCTTTAAGAGAGGTTAATGGTTCGTTTGGGTTCAATTCAGAAAAGAAATCTTCTGAAATTAAGTTGCAAATGTGATTCACTCGCTCTGTAGTAATCATTTTTATGGAAAAGCGTGAGATAAACCAGCGTATTTTCATCCCAAGGTGCAATTTCATGATGATGTGATGCTTACAGTGATCATGCACTGCATTCATTTGGGCCACTACAGCACAGGGCAAATATTCCTCCCCCAAACTGCCCATGAATCGTGACTGCATCCTGACTCCATCTCCACACCTCTACATCTCCACTCCATCTCTAACCCAGGTGTCTTTTGTTCACACAGGTGCAAAACCTTTTTTTTTTTTTTTTTTTTTTTTTGCATCCATGGAGAAAAAAATCCCACTCTCCTGCCATTTCCATCAGCTTCATTTTCTTCTTCTTTATCATCTTGTGCTGCTGCAAGGTCATTGCTCGCGTCATGACGACCAGCAAAAAAAAAAAAAAAAAAAAAAAAAGAAGAAGAAGAAGAAGCTCATTTTCCCCTCCACGCTACACACGCGAATGAATGCGGGTCTGATGACGTGTTATAACGGCGTTATGATCACTCCTGGACAATAGAGCATCATCTCGGGGCTGTCAGCTCGACATTGTGCCCCAGCTCGAAGGTGAAGGAAGGGGCGAGGCTCAGACCGGTTTCCAATTCATACCATTATAAAACAACCTGTTTCGATCTTTCCCTCGATCACAAAGGTGTGTGAAGGTGCATGCAGAAGACACGACGCTCTGAGAGCAGAATCAACGCGCGGAATTAAAGAATAAAGAACATCATGCAGGAAGATTCGCCTCTTTCAGGACCATTCCATAGTACATAAGGGACAATTAGTATTATTTTTATTTCCAATTTTTTTTTTCCTATTTTTATTTCAAGGGCAGATTTTTATTATTTTAATAATATAATATCATATCATAAAAATATAATATATAGCCATCCTAAAACCTATAGGATCATTTCCCATCCTCTCATTAACACTCACCTGGATGATTTTTTATGTCGTCTTTCCGTTAATCTCTCCTTGAGGATGGACTGATTTGGGGAAAAAGGAGTGTTTTCTTCAGAATGTGGGATGCCTGTTTAATGCCCAGGGTCCTCGGTTTACCCGTGTAACAGGAGAACAGCGCTCCCCTACTACACCGAGATTTCCCTCCTCCCTCCGCCTGCCCAACATAGGACTGTACCATTCAGCCACGAAACAGAGGGGGATACGATTAAAACCCGTGATAAATCCAAATCGATTTTTATTTGTATTTTTGTACACGATAATGTGATAATCACCATCCTATATATTATCTATATTCTGTAGATGTGTATATTTGGGACTGAGTGCAGGATTACACTGGTTTACTGTTCTCATGTAGTGGAGATGATGGTGATGCTGATGGTGATGCCATGGTCACGTCCTGTCCTTAGTGACGTGCTGTTATTCTAACATGCGAACACGCTATCATGCTATTCTGTGTGCGTGTGTGTGTGTGTGTGTGTGTGTGTGTGTGTGTGTGTGTGTGTTTCTCAACGTCACCGGTCCGGTCTGCGCGCGTGCACGCGGATGATGCGCACTACGCAGTGTGCTCTGCGTCGCGCGCTCACCGCTGATCACGGAGGTGAGACGCGTTTAATGCACATCAGATGTTCCTTCAGAAACACTCTGCTGAAGGAGAACCAGACAGACAGACAGACAGACAGACAGACAGACAGACAGACAAATGGTCTTTCATGAGAGCTGGAAGATGTATTCTATAACGAGTTAGAATAGCATAATAAGCCTAATCATCATCATCATCATCATCATCATCATAATTCTACTACTATTTGACTGTTTGTTGCCCCACCAGTGTTATAAGGTTTTTCTTATACAGCCAATCTCATATTTTTCTCAAATATGCCCTTTAGATAATAATAATAATAATAATAATAATAATAATAATAATAATAATTGTATTTATTTATTTATTTATTTATTTGTGTGGATATTTCTTTATTATCCAGTTTCAGCATGACCACAATGATAAAAAAAAAAATACAATAATAAATCATGTGTCTCTCAGTTTAATTACATATTTGTGTCCAGAACCTGCAGCACTGCCTCCTGCCTCAGATCAAAAGTGTGTGTGATTGACTTCTAAATTCACATCCCTGAATTCTAAATCAGGAGCGATGAGGATGAGTGAAGTCAAGGCTCTTTAACCCTGATCTGTTTTTGGGTTTTTTACCTCGCATCAGGTTCTTTCATAAGGAGTCTCTTGTGTTAAAAAGAGAAATAGGTGACTGTTCCTCAGCTCAATTCCAGCCTGCTGCTGCTGCTGCTGATGATGATGATGATGATGCTGATGATGATGCTCTCATACACTGCTTAGCAACAGGCTGTGAAATGATGTGACTGGGTTTTAAATAAGGCTTCATGCATGTCACGGCTCTGTCACACACCTGAGGGATGTCAGGATTTTAAAAGAAGTTTTTTCACACAAACCTGGTGTTTAGATCAAGAACAGTGATGAAGGAACACAGTAATGAACACACTCGGAAATACTTTAGAATCACATAGCAGATCTTCAGCCGAGTGCAACAGTTTTACTATACCACCATAACTCGATTAGATGAGTTTAAGCTTTGTATAATTTGTAGGAAATAATGAAATGTTATGAAACCGAATCTGATCATAAAGTCGGAAGTAAACAGCAGGTGGCGCTGCGACCCCGGTAAAGAAAGCGCAATTACTAAACGCTACTCTATTTTACTGCAGGCTTTTTTTCCAAAGAAAAATGTTTTCGCTGATTATTCTGATTTTTTTTAATTAGCATACTCATTTGCATATCGCATGTGATTGGATGTTCGGCTGAGAAAATTGCGTTACAACCTGAGAAACAAGTTTCTTTCATCATCTGATTGCGACCATTTCATCACCGGTTCTTCTGCATTTCTTTCAGGGTTTTTTTTTCTCAAGTTTCCTTCCTAATTAATTCAAGTTTGTGTGTGTGTGTGTGTGTGTGTGTGTGTGTGTGTGTGTGTGTGTGTGTGTGTGTGTGTTACACTACACAGTTGTTGTAGAGTGTAAAATTATTGGCACCGGTCACAGGAAAGTCTGACTCTCTAACATCAGAAAGCTACAGCACACAGCATTGACCACTGTTCCATCACTTTTGATAGATTCTGACCACTTCAGACCAGAAACATCCCACAAGAGCTGCAGTTTTGGAGATGCTCTATCCCAGTCGTCTAGACGTCACAATTTGTCAAACTCGCTCAAATCGTTAAGCTCATTTTTCCTGCTTCTAACATCAACTTTGAGGACAAAATATTCACCTGCTGCCTGATGAGTAAATCCACACACTAACAGGTGCCATGATGAAGATCATCAGTGTTCTTCACTTCACCACTCAGAATGTTAGAATGTCAATGTTTTCCTGATCAGTGTAAATTACACACACACACACACACACACACACAGTGCAAATGTCTTGGAGAGAAGTGTGTGTGTGTGTGTGTGTGTGTGTGTGTGCAGAAGTAGATCACTTTTCAGATAAACACCATAATATTCAGGTTTTACTGCATGAACAAAGAAAGAGAGAGAGAGAGAGAGAGAGAGAGAGAGAGAGAGAGAGAGAATGTGTCCAGAAGAATTCAGGTTCTCCGAGACTCGCAGGTTCTCAGGGGGAATCAGTGAGTCACGTGTGAAGCACAGAAAACTTTTCAATCCGTTTTCTTCTTTGTTTTATTTGAACATGTGACTCTTCCTTCTGGATGTGTGCGTGATACTGACCTTGAGCACGAGCTACACTCAAACACATTTTAGAGCAACACTACAAACACAACAGGTCCTGAGAGTGAATTTCCGGATTTCCGGTCAGAGACGCGGACACGGACAGACCCCCCCACACACACGCACGCAAACCACCCACCCACCACACACACACACCCACCACCCACCACCCACACACACACACACAGTTCAATCATGAAATCAAATTGTCGACGTCACCACGCGTCGCAAATGAAAACGTGCCTTTTTATCACGTACCACAATTCACTACCTGAGTTCACGCGCATTTTCAGGGCGCGGAGGGGGGACGAAATCACGTGACTTGTCAGAAACGTAACCACTTATTTTTCTTTCATTTTCTTACATTTTAACACGCGCGCGCGCCAGGATACGCGCGCACACGCGGCTAATTAATTAATTAATTAATTAATTATTAATGTCTTCACTTCTAGCACACGCATTTAGGGCAAAAGTGTTCAGCACTGACGCTGAGGCACACACACACACACACAAACACACACACACACACACACGCACACGCACGCACGCACACACGCACTCCTCAGTATGGAGAAAGGAAGTGAAGCCATTTCTCAGCTCGGATGTCAGTGGTTGCACCAGGCGGAACAATTGTGAGATGTTCGAAGTGCTCCTGTGGAACAGGTTCCTCTTCTGCTATAAATTCTGCAGACCGAGGAGCTATAAATAAGTGCGCGTGGGCCGCGGCGCAGATTCGGGCCGGAATCAGGATCCGAGGCTTCATGCGCAAAAAAAGATATGGATTTGGGGGCCGCGTCTCCAAGCGCGTAATTCAGACGGCGGGTGCGTTCTCGCGGAGTTGCCATGGTTACGCATCCTTCCAGGACATGGGCTATATGAAGGATCAGATCAGAATATATTTTTTTTACCCATCAGCTCTTGATGATTATAGGTGGCGCTCTAGAAACCCGAGAATAATGACGATGTTTGCAGGATGTGGACGCACGAGCCTTTAAAGACCGACAGAAACTTCTCAGGTGTGTGTTGTATCATTGGAATGTACCATTTCTGTGTGTGTGTGTGTGTGTGTGTGTGTGTGTGTGTGTGTGTGTGTGTGAGAGAGAGAGAGAGAGATGTGAATGAGACGCAGTATTGACTTGTGCTTCTCATCTGTGCGCCTTTGAAGGTTGAATCCGGAATTTTCTCGCTCTACATCCGTGAACTGATTTCCCGACGACCCGGTTTGAGCTTTTCTTCTGTCCTTCTCCTCCTCCTCCTCCTCCTCCTCCTTCTCTCTCTTTCTCTATGGCGCACTCTGTGAGCGAAGGGTAAGCGCACATCTGGATGTCGGAACAGCTGGAGGATTACTCGCTGTGATGAGAGAAAGAGGCATGGCCATGTTTTGGAGGATTCTCTCCGCACTTCGCTTTGACTGTTTAAAGGGAACACCGGCTTCATCTCAGAGGTGAGTTTCAGGTCTCCATCATCATCACCACCACCACCACCACCACCACTATCATCATCACCACCACCACCTCCACCTCCACCACCACTATCATCATCACCAACATCAGGTCTGACATGTAGCCGATGTTAAACATTACATCTAGAAGAAGGGGAATAAGGAGATATCTGGAACTGGGTTACTTTATTCCCTTCGTGTTCGTGCTGTCTTTTTTTTCCTTTTCTTGCAGTTTCTATGGTGATGGTGGAACAATTCTTTCTTAAATTGCATAATAATAATAATAATAATAATAATAATAATAATGGTAATAATAATTACTAGACGTTCCAAAACAAGGCGTTCTCACACTCTGGAATTCACAAAATAAAAGTAAATAAATAAACAAATACACAATCTACAAATCGCGAGCTACGATCTGTGGGGTCCCAGAAGGTTTCACAAATATCACCCCAAACTACTCGATTCTTCCCCACGATATAGACAACTATTAAATGGTAAATTTCTTCAGCAAGATTTGTAAAAACAGTTTATTGCTAAAATCTGATTGGCTGATGGGGTCCATGGAACTCCGTCAATGTTGAAAATTAGCACCTTGTACAGATGTGCAGGAAGAAACAGCTGAGTCAGAATTACAGTTCCTGAAAAACAGCTATTTAAATATGTAAATTAAAAAAATAAATAAATGTTGCCCCTCCCCTTATCTATGGCCATCACTCAAATTCTGCACACCTTTTTCACTAAACGTCATGCCAAAGTGCTCAAACTACCTGCTGGATATGAGAGATCTGTGGTGGCCATGTTGTTTGGAAGGCTCATATCTTGGTGCTTGGACCCCTAAATAAATCAACACTCTGTAAAAAAGCTGTGCCTGGGTTCTCTTCTCTGTACTGTGCTCGGGTTTTCTCTTTTTTAGACACAAGCATCAGGATCATGTAGGTTGTTTCTGGTCACTACTTTAGTCTGTGGTTGTTCGTGGATCCCCTGAGCCTGTTTTTAGGTGGTGCTTGGCCATGTTTATTCCATAAAGTCGCAAAAAAACCTCTTACCACCTCACTGATATCACAAGTTGAAACAGTGGTGTGATTTGTGAAACCAACATTCCTCCAAGTTTGACTTTACTGAACCTTAAGCCCGAGTTTCAGTTCGACCCCCAGTGCTGAATTCATATTCATCTTCAAGATCTTATCTTGTCTTGACCACAATCTTAGTCCTGCCTCAAAGCCTGAGATAAATAAATAGATAAATTTGAATATTTTTTCCTAAAATGGGTTAAGAATGGTGTTCAGGTTTCCAGTTCCTCAACCTCTGCTTCCTCACAACTCAGGAACATCGGCATCTCAGTGTGTAGATACGGTGTCTATGGTACAGACACTAACAATGGGCCAAAGGGGTCGAGCTTTGTGTAACCTTCAACACCTAAAAACCTACAGGAAGCCTTATCGTTTCAACAACACATTTTCCCTCCTCAGGTCATCCATGAAACTGGGATCCAGCCAACCATCGAGTGTGGAGAGCAGCTCTCTGACCGGCAGCTTGTCTCCAGGCTCGGACCTTCAGCCTCACTGCCAGTGCTGCATCGCCTACGCTGCCCGCCTCAGACGCCTCTCCTGTGGCCACCTGTACTGCGAGTCCTGCACCGTCCGCATCGTCAACATGGCTTTTGAGGACATCGAGGGTCTGTCTGAATACCCCTGTCCCGTCTGCAGGTCCCTGCACCACCTCCACGGCTTTGACTACTCTCCACTCGGGAGCCAAAGACGGCTGATCGTGGAGAAAGACGACCAGAGAGACTAAACGTTCACATGGTTTTTTTTTTTAACGGACAGCAGACGGATGTTGTGAAGAACCCATTCAGAATTCCTAAAACTCTTAACTCCTGCACACAAAGTCACCTGATTCTGTAGAATTACCATCGATTCATCTGTGGAGAATTTGCAGAACATCTACGAGACGTTTCTCACCACAAACACGTGACCACGTTGTGTAACTGTTCACTATGAACATGTAAAACAAGATCGTGTATCTCTTTGGACGTTTCCGCCCGATTATTCGAAGAATTCGGATAAATTCCGGGTTCTGATTCGTGTCGATTCGCTCGTTTTAACACGTTTTCGTTTCTATAGCAACAGCTTGTTCACAGGGTCTTAACTGGACAATCCATATTTACATGGACAAAAACATTTATGGAAGGAGTCTCCAGTTGGAGGAAACTTTTCAGGCACCTTCAGGATGGAGGAGTTCACACTTCTTTACTCATGTTCTCCATTTTTTATTTTGTTGTTGTTGAGAAAAGCGAGGTCTGTGCAGGAACGAGTGTTTATAGCTGCTAGAATTGCATTATAGATTATACACGCAACTCTAAACGGATAAAAAGTACATCATATTGGTTAACGAATGCGTGTGTTGGTAACCATGGTAACGGTCGTTAATGATATTTTTTCCTGACTGTTTTGATGTTATTTTCGTGTCCCGTGCGCCGGACCGCAGTATTGAGTGAATTTTGCACTGAAATCACGATGATGAAACTCCTGCTTCTTGTACGGTGATGGTGTAGATGTTTATTTTCATACAGAAATAAAATCGTCACGAATGTCGCATCGTGCAAGGGTTTTAATTTCCATTTTAAAATTCATCTCATGAATTTGGATCAGTCACAGTAAAGTTCTGGGAGCAACGCTGATATAAATCGGAGAAGAAAAAGAGGAAATGAGTTTCTCCTTCCTGTACCGCCGGAGCATAAACAAACCGACTCTTTCAGCCTGCTTCAGTAAAGTGTGAGGATCAAGTAGGAGGAACCACCATTTGGGCATTTCCTCAAAGCGGAAGAACGTCTGTGGGCGCAGACGTTCAGGCATCTGATAAAAAAGGTGTGGCAGTAAATACACTCAGGCAGACGCTTATTTCATGGGCACTGTATATTTGATATTTTCCACAACACAATGTTAGTAACGATTTACACCAAGTACCTTTTCTTCTGGAGTTCAAGTGCAGTCACGAGGAACTCGCATCAACAGTCAGATCAAACACAACCTTCTGTATTAACACACGATGGCACCATTTTATACCACCAAGTCTTTATCATATCAAGTTTTAAAGTTCAGAAGAATCCAAAAGTCTGAGAGCAACTGAAAATCCTGTAATCATGCGTTCTTCTCCTGCACTGTATTGACAAACGTGTGGACTCCTGATCATATGTGCTTTCTGGAACATTCCACATTCAGTTTTCATTTAAAGGCATAATGAGCTCCACTGTTCTGGGAAGATGTTCTACTAGATCTAGTGGAGGTTTGTGCTCATTCAGCTACACGCGTGTTAGTAAAGTCAGCTTCTGTTAGGGTTAAGGGTCAGAGCTCTATAGGATGAGATCTATTTCTCCAACTCCGTGTAAAGCAGATATTCCTGGAGTTTGCTTTGTGCACAGGGGCATCGTGATGCTGGAACAGGTTTGGGGCTCCAAGTTCAAGTAAAGGGAAAATTTCATACGAGGGTCCAAGGACGTCCTGTACAACCGTGAGCCTCCAGATATGTGCTAATGGTTTGATGAAGAACCACATCTGGCTCAAAAAGGGAAAAGTCCCTATACTTTTGTCCAAATAATGTAAGTAGCAGGCAGTGGTAGATGATTAAAGAAAATCTGAAGGACTTAACATGATCATAAAATGTAACTAATAACCAAAAAACAATGCAAAATCTAAAATCATGATAAAGTAAAAAAAAAAAAAAAAAAAAAAAAAAAAATTTCCCAAAAAAAAAAAAAAAAAAAAAAAAAACATTTCCTGCCTTTTTCCCCCGAATTATAAAACATTGTTTATATTTTGTTTTTAGTGATTGTATCAGACTTTTGGAATCCTCTGTAGATCATTAAATATATGGAGGTTTTTATAGATCTGGTGAAAGTCACACACAGACGAAAGACACCATGAAAGCAGTACCCGAGACTTGTGCAGTACGTACAAACACATATATAGAAAAAAACGTAAAAAAAAAATAAAATAAAAAAAACACAAATATAATAAACTACAATTGTCTCTGATGGTACGGTCCGTACATGCCCTCTCAGAGCCGTGGCATGATCATAGGACTCGTTCTCTTTAACCCATATGTGGTAAGACAATAATGAGCATTAGCTCAGACGTGGGAATATTATAAATAATATACATGATGCAAAATTTGTTTTCTTTCTTCATTAATTCTGCAGTAAACATAAAGAATGATACTACACACACCCCTTGCATTGTACCTTGTCGTGCACACACACACACACACACACACACACACACACACACACACACACACACACACCCTTCATCCTCTTGCTTGTTACTGTTATTTAGGTTAAGTCCTAATGGACCGTAAAGTTGCGTGCACACTGTCGCCACCTATTGGTGACAATAAGAACATAAATCCTACACATCCTTCAGAAGCAGAGATTTGGCAATGAACTTCATTAATTTTAAAAGGGAGGACATGATAACACAAACACAATATACAGAGAAACAGAGATGCCTGCCTTATGTCCGTAAGTAAAGCTACGGTGCACTACCAGGACTATGCTGTTGCCTATTGCCACAGTGCCTTGCATACATTTTCACCCCCCCCTTTATAAGATCCTGGAACTAATGTATACGTAACGACCAGTAATACTGCAGTAAGAAAAAGTTTGTGGAGTGAGTGATTACGCTGATCTGAAAATAAATACACCTGTACACGACTTTAAGAATCAGAATCAACCTACACTACTGTAGCAGCATCATGTGGACCAACCGGCGTTCGAATCAGCGTTTGGTTATAAAAATATTCTAATGATTTATTAATTTCAAAGAAATGGAAAGATTATGGCACGATTCTGCATAATGCATGATGCCGCCGCCACCACCATGCTTCCCATGTGGAGCGTAAAAGGGGTCGAATACTTATGCAAAGCACTGGTTAATCCACACCACTATGCTCTACTAGAATGCTGTGCTTCCCCCCAACCCCACAGATGTGTGCTGATTATGAAAAGTAAAGTAAAAGAAGGAATGTAGAGTGCTTTGTGTACAGTGAATATTTCTAGCACTTAGTCCTGTGAGAAGGTTTCATTCCCATGTACATGGTTTAGTTCTCCTACCTAAAGCTCAGCGAGGCTTGTGCCCCAGTGAGCCGCTACTCTTGGGCAGTTTGGCATTAGAACCCGCGGCGGAGCGACCGAACAGGAACGTGTGTTTGGGTCCATCGCTGTAGCCGGAACGCCCCGAAATGCGGCTCGGGCTCTCCAGGTGAGAGCTCCTGGATGAGGAAGAGCAAGAAGAGGAGGAGGAAGAAGAGGATGAGGAGGAGGATGAAGAAGAGGAGGAAGAGGAGAAGAGGAATGTGCCATTGTTGGCGTTTTGGTTGAGGTTGGAGCCGAGGCGGCGGTGCTCTTGTCTCTTGTGGTTCTGAGGACGGCCCGTGGAGGCCTGGGCCAGACGTTCTCGCAGGTTCTCCACCTCCCATGCTAGCTGTTCCACCGGGTGCCTCGTGTTAGATGACATCGGGTAGGTAAAAGCCTGAAAACAGAAAGATGATTCTCATGATCTCATGTGCAAAAAAATGAAACTATTTGTTTATTGGAAATGTTCTCATGTCTGTCAATCAGATTTAATTACATTTAATTAATTAACTTACACAAACATTTACATGTTAAACATCATTTCTATTTGTGACCTTTTGTATTATAATATATCCTTCACTCTCTACAGAAAATTTAACCCTTTATACCAGTACCCAAATAAATATCCCTTAATATATGCCATTATACATATAATTAATTATAAGAATAATAATATTAATAATAAGGACATTTTAAAATCATTTCATTCATAAAACCTGTCTTTGGATAAATACATATTCAACTTCATCCAACTGTAATGTTATTTTGATAAAGCAAGATCTGCTTTCAAACTGGAACTTCAACAGAATATAAACCCTTAAATCCAGCCATTACACTGACTTCCATCTCACCAGCCCAAATCACTGCTCTCTTTCTACACATTTATCTACATCATTTAGTTGATTTCTATTATAAAAAGCACAAAGCGAGTACCTGCGCATGCAGCGTCCCTCTCAGGTAGCAGCTCCTCCAGATGTGCACGCAAGGCCCCAAGAGCAGAGGCAGCAGAGGCCCGTGGGATTCGTGGAGGGCGGAGGTCAATGGTTCGGCTCTAATCAGGCGTTCGAGAGCAGGCAGGCCTTCACAGGATGGAGCTCTGTTATGGCTCTTTTTGTAGGAACCCGAACCTCCTCCGGTTCTCCACGGCAGCAGGTTGGAAGGACAGGAAAAGACACCACGCGAGAGCAGGAACACTGAGCCGACAGCGCTGTCACTCTGAGGAGAGAGAGAGAGAGAGAGAGAGAGAGAGAGAGAGAGAGAGAATTGAGAGGCTACTTTACACCTTGAACTAGAAAATGAGGAGCTGAAATCAGGCTGAGAATTTAATTAGAAAAGGGAATTAAATTTGGAACAGTTGTTTTTTTAAGCTGGCCTGGTTTAAAAACTGCACCTTTACCCAACTAGGACAGTTAAAAAATGTAATTAGCATCCAATGACTCAACACAAGCAATAATGACCCAGATCAGCTCCACATACCCACCCATATACCCCCTTCCACACCTGCATCTTCACCCGTGTACCCCTACATGTCCACCTGTATCCTCACCCACATACCCCCTACATCCTCACCCACATACCCCCTTACATCCTCACCCACATACCC
>MU564352.1:1021140-1043367 GCA_024362625.1 Silurus asotus | reverse complement strand
CATGTCTATCTGTATCCCCACCCACATTCCCTCTTGTATACTCACCCCCTCGGGCTCAGGGTTGGTGTTGAGGTTGCCGTTGAGGGCAGCTGCAGGGGAGACGGGTTGGCACACGGGCTGGGTGAACAAGGCAAGTCTCTGACTGCTGTACTGCAGAGCCCAGTCCCACACAGGGGGGTAAGGAGGGTCCACTGCCTCCTCAGCCGAGCCTCTGGGTAATACTCTTAGCCCATTTACCGGGGTGTAGCTCGGGGACAAGTTCTGCAAAAAAACACACATAATAAACAACAGCTTCAGGTCTGAATAAGCAGAATCCAGAATTCAGCAGTGCAGTGGTATAAAAACATTGTGCGTTGTGTAGGTGACCTGAATTAAAGTGTGTGTGTGTGTGTGTGTGTGTGTGTGTGTATGTATGTGCACCTGTGATCTGCGACATCGCCCTCTCTGGCAGTTTGCCAGGAAGGTGTTAAACAGAGGCAGCTGCATGCTGTCGTGGAGAGCCAGCAGGTACGCTTCAGTCAACTGGAAACGGGCTGGGAACTGAGCCCACAGCTGCCACACACAGTCCAGGAAAAGCAGGAAGATCGGCGCCTGAACACACGTCACAAATCACACATTTATTTACTCAACTTGAACACAGCTAGGCCGTAACCTCCTGGCAGAGGTTGTGTAATGGTGGGGTGTTTTTCTCACTTCCTCTTTGTCGCTGTCCCGTTGGTAGTTGATGCGGCTGAGAAAGCGATGCCCCGCCATCACCCACTCCTTCTGCACGAGGCTCTGAAAGCCAGAGACGGTGCGACAGTGTGGGTCACACATCACCTGCACAAGACTGGACACCACACAGTTCATGTCCCGGTCCTCGGGCTCTGCAGGGACACAACCCCCATCAGCACAACATTAAAGGCAGAGAATCACAACATCAGTGCAGCTAGTTCAAAGTTCTTTTAGACGTCCCCAAATTACCTCAAATTACATTTTTATTCATGTATTTGTACTTTTACATTTAAAGTTATGGAATGTTTGTCTTCAGCCTGTATGTATGTGTACGAGTGTATTTCTGCATGTGTGTTTGTGTGCATTTATGTAAGTGTATATAGTAATTGTGTGTGTGTGTGTGTGTGTGTGTGTGTTTATATGTACACATGTATTAGTGCCTTCATGTGTGTTTACAGGTGCATGTCTGTAAATGAGTGTAAGTGCATGGTTGTGTATGTGTGCATGTCTGTGTTTGAGCATGAATTTGTTCCGTGCGCCCTCTTGTGGTCACACTGGGCATCATGTCAGATTTATTTTTCCTTTATAAAGCATCTAATGAGCAGGTTTCAGAGTGAGAGACGAGTGAGCTGAGAACAAAACCGACTCGTTTCTCTTCTTACTGACTGCCATTTCTGAAGGCTAACCGAAGGGTCAGCGTTAAAGTTTGCCAAGATATTAAAATTAGCATGTTTAACTTAGCATTGTTCTGGAGGAACACCCGACACCCAAGATGTAGAACATGACTCAGATTTTGGTATATACAGCTCATTATCAAGCTCTGAAATCACAAATCATCATTTTTAGAGGGGTCGAGTCATTTAGCGAGAACGAGACGAGACGAGATGAGAGGGTGTATACTCTTCTCTGCAATCTGAAAACAATAATCTACTAATGATGATGTACCTTGAAGAACCACAGTTATTTGGCCTCTTTGGAGCAAGCAGGAGACCTCTGCAGCTTTTCTTAGACAGCACCTAACACACACACACACACACACACACACACACACACACACACACACACTTGACTGGTTCTAGTTTGGAAAATCATTCAGACAGAAAATAATTTTAAAAGCATAATACATACCATAATATAATTGTGGGCGGAGCTATGTCATCATGTCACTCAATAAGTTGCCCGGCTTTGCCTTAAAGATGCCTTGTTATGATTACGAGATGACGCTTTTCCTCTCATGGTGTAGGAAACAATGTAGCTAACGAACGTAATCGTGGTCGTCATCAATATTCTGTATATTATCAATATTACAATCTAAATGTATATCTATTAGATCGACTGATCTAATAACCTCATCCAGACCACTCTGTCATTTTGTCTTATATTGCACTTTTTGTACATCCCTGTGCGAGGTTGTAGGTTCAAATCCTACTCATGGGCCCCTGAGCAAGGCCCTAAACCCCGGAGCTGCTCAGTTGTATGATTGAGATAAATAAATAAGTCGGTTTGAATAAGGGGCATCTGCTAAATGCTGTATATGTAAATTAAGGTGGGGCTTAATTTGCATATTCATGATTATAGGAATGTTTTTATGCCATTTTTAAGAGTTTATTGGATGTTAATTAAACGTTTACTCTACTTTCTGCTTTGTCATTAAAGACACTGAAAGAGAATCCCATCAGCTCGTTTAGTTCAGTTCGTCCGTGTGTAATATAACGAGTCACGTCACGTGATTGAAAAACGGTTCCGTCAGGAGCCATTTGGCTTAAAATTTCGTAATTCGGTTAGCGACAAACGCAGATGAACTCCGGGGAGAAATTCATTACAGGAAGTCATTTCTGGGACGCGGGGAGACTGAGGTTAGCGCAGAGTCACGGCTGAACGCTGAAACTCGCACCTACCTGATGTAATCCAGCCAGTGAGTTCCTTCCAGAGAGGAAAGCCACTTATCATCCGGCACGGACACGGAGGAGGAAATATCTGAGGGGAGGCGGAGAGAGAAAGTCAACACAATCCTGTTGAAGACTCTGTGACAACAGTGCAGCTCTAAATCACGGATTTCTGTTTAAATGATGTTATTGTTTCTATAGAAACAGATGTTATGGTCCTTGAAATCACTTTTCACTTCTTGGACACTTGGAAACATATTGATAGACATGTTGTTAACTCCTCCAATCCTCTGTACACATCTGGATTATTCTTTCTGTACATTATTTTGTCTCTGCACTCTGTTCTACTGATCAGTGAGGGGTTATGAACCTAGCCTGGACCTAGCCTGGACCTAGCTTGTCTGCAGATAGTTTAGCCTGAGTGGGAAATTCCTCACCTCCGACACACAGGGAGCGCAGTCGTGTGTGTGCGACCTGCACGTCCGCAGGCGAAGGCATTTCGTCCCCGAGATCCACCACCACACACTGAGTCTGTCCACCAAACAGGATCAGCTCCAGGTTCCTGCCCAGGACACCACCGTAAGAACACACACTACCATCAAACACATGATCCATACGTTTACAACATACGTGGTTTATCAATAACATTTAAGCACATATTTTGGAGGCACACAGTTGTAAAGGATGTAGCGGTACATTTTCTTGAACAAGGAGACCCGAATGTGTTCCAGCATGACAACGCCCCTGAGCACAAAGCCCACTCTATTAAGATATGCGCTACAAGTGTTGGAAGATGTAGAAGATTTCCTGCTATAGAACTTAAACCAAACTGAACACCTTTGGAATGAATGAGAACGCTGACTGCACCCCAGACCAACATCTAAAAGATAGCCCAGTGGATAAGGCAGTGAACCTTGGATTAGAAGGTCATTAGTTCAAGTCCCAGCACCACCAAGCTACCACTGCTGGGTGCTTAATGTAAATAAACATCCAGAAATGGGTCCAGAATGTAAACAAACGGGAGCAACTTTTCCTGAAAAGTGGAGCTAATTATACCAGCAAAACACGAAGGTCAAAGGATCTCAACACGTCCACGTGGTGTATTAAAAGGCTACAAACCGAATATCGTCCTTCTCATGATAGATGTTGTTCTGAAAGCTGGCCATGCGTAGCAGGTCACTGCCGCACGGATGCCGCCAACACCAGCGCTGCAGAGAACGAATCAGGTTCAACGCCGCACTTCTACATTCAGCATTATACTGTAAAAATCCTGCAGCCCCCCCCCAAGAGGTCTATTTTACACTCACCGGGATGCGACCCTCGTTAAAATGGGCGAACGTTTTCTTCAGCTCGGTGTCAAGGACCTTCTGAGGAACCACGTTAAACCTGGACAGGCTGGAGAGCAGAAAGACAAACGTGAACGCGTTACAGGTGAAAATCCGTTCTTTAGAAGAAAGAGTTTCACAGAACAGAATCATAAAATAATTACTGAAAGATTATATTTTGACTGAACTGTGAAAAATCTGAGAGATGTTTAGTATTGTAATGATGTGACTTCTGCATGCTCTTTTTATATAAATTATTTTTAAATAATGCCCCAAACATCTTAAATCATATGAAAAAAAAACAACAACAACACACAGCTGTTAACATTATTTAAATGTAGCATGCTGCCACTCTTGGGCCCTTGAGCAAGGCCCCTAACCCCTTAGTGCTCCATGGGGTGCTGTATCATGGCTGACCCTGTGCTCTTATTCCATCCATCTAACATCAAAGGGTATACATTTCACTGTGCTGTTGTCACATGTAAAAGCAGTAAAAAGCACCTTTACTGAAAGTTCTCCTGACTTTGTAAGTTTTCGAATATTTATTATTTTATTAAGCAATTATCATTAATATTGCTGGCCACCACTCACACTGTAATATTGCAATTTACCTAACTGGCAGCAGATGGCGCCAAAACACGCGCCGCCAATTGAATGACTCGTTTATTATGTTACACATCTTATATTGTATACGCTGAATTTTTTAGCTCGTTACCTGGTGGACATTTCAAAGCGGTCATTGACGGCGCTGACCCTCCAGCCGGAGGCTCCTGTCCTCTCCAGCTCCCGCTCCCAGTCGGCTGCGCTCTCGTACCAGTTCATGCTCGGGTCGCGCCTCCGGTTGCTCAGGAACTGCTTCATCTCTGTAAAGCAAGAAGAAGAGAGACTGAGCATGAAATCTATTAGATGGAGTGTTGACAATTTAGAGGCACCAGTGCGACGAGCATGAACCTGACCACACACACACACACACACTTGGCATAAAAGGCCAGAAGGTCATGTTACTCTGCATTATTCATCTGCTGAAAAGCTGCTCAGAGGAGACCTGCACCGTCTCACTTACATTCATACCATTTTATTTGAATACCAAATGTTAGGGTGAAGATGATCGAGAGGACAATCTGTGCGCACTCAGGAAATGCAGCTGCTCCAACTGGCGGGTGAATAAAACATCCTGTTCTGATTACCAGAGAAACGAATCCCTGCTAATCATCAACAACTTCATCATCACCCGGACTTTTACTCACCAACGCTTCCCAAAGCCGCGTTCTGGAAGGACAGGATGGTGCCCGGTTTCAGAGGCTGGTACGTCTTGGCGATGCTGTACGTAATCTACAGGGAATAAAAAATCACGTCTCAATACGTCGTCTCAAGCGTTAATTAACTCTCGCTTCCTTCACACACAGTCAGAGTCTAACAAGCAGCACAGTCGCCCTGAATTACAGGCTTTTTTAGAATAAATAAATACATTATAATATCTTTAATTCATGCAGACATTACATATATTTACTCTAAAATATTAAAATAAAATTATCTTTTTATAAAAGCTAAAATACACCTTTTTTTTATAAAAGTATAAAAAATTGATATTACTAAATAAGTATTTGCTTGTTTATTAAAACAATTTAAATATTTCATATATATATATAAATAAAATATATTTAAAAAATTCTATTTATTTTTAAATAATTGTTACTTTATTATTATTATTATTATTATTATTATTATTAATATTTCTTCGATACACTACACAGACAAAAGTTTGTGGACACCTGAGCATAAGATTGCTATGTGCTTCTTTTTAAACATTCCATTCCACATTAAATCTCCATCTGCTCCACTCTTCTGAGAAGATGTTCCACTAGATTTTGAGGAAATCCGTTCAGCCACAACGGCGGCTTTTTTAAGTATTCAACCAAAATCATGGGTGTGAATTTGAAACACTTGCTTCTACGGACACTGCAGATAAACGCTGTATGTTGTTATTAAAAGATGAACAGCTTTGCGTGAGTTAGTTGAAGCTCAGCTGCTCTTGCAGACACACACCTCCACAGCCTGAGCGTCAGGAGTGAGTCTGTCGAACAGGAAACAGATGATGCGCAGGTCCCTGCAGTACAGCACCAGCTCCTCGGGAGTGAACTTCAGAGAGGAGTTAGGGGTGACCAGTTTGGTTCGGGACGGTCCCACTGCAACACACAGCACACCAGAGCATAAACATCTGCCTCTGCCTCTGAGATCGGAGCCCTTTCATGTTCGACTCTCTTACCGGCCACGACCTTCTCGATGGAGGACAGAGCGACGTCATGGTCCCCGAGAAGCACAGGATCGGCATTGTCCTGCACAAAAGAGGGAACGGGGAAGCAGATGAAGAGATGCTGTAGGCAAAACAGATCAGTGTTAATCACTGGAGCGTTATCTTAACCGGATACTTCATCGTGGATGTGGAGCGAGAAGAACAGAAAGGTTAGAGTGCTTAGCATAACGCACGCTAGTCATGCAAACTGGTTTGCACTTCAAACACGTTTCTTTGTGAAAACGACTCACGTCTGATCTCGGGCTGTCCTGAGGCACAAAAGCCACTCGAAAATGGGTGCAGAAGAGCGTGCCCGACAGCCAGCCGCCTCCTTCTTTAGGGGAGAGCTTCTTCCTGACCAGAATGGCTCTCTGGAGGACGCACTCTCCTAAAGCACACACACGCACAAACAAACACAAACATACACAGCACAATTAACAATACACACTGGGGGCGTGGTCTGTTCTGAGATGATTTTTTCCTGCCCCACCTCCATTCTGGGGCAAAATAATGCTTTGATCATGAATGAAAATAATTAGCAAGATCATGATCGTTAGTAGGTCACATGACCAGATTCTAACGCGTGTTTAGAGCGCAATGACTTGGGTCTGGAAACCGTCGCTTGCATAAACACCAAGTCTTATTACGCTCCAATCGGTTGTGTTTACGCTGAGCATTCCCTGAGCTGCTCTGCCTCTTCCTGTTCTAACCCGCCGTCTCGGGCGCTTTCATCTACGCCTCATGGGGCCGCAGCTGGAGAAAGAAGAAACCTGCTCTGCCCAGCTGGACAACACATACACACGCAGCAGAGTTCATTCCCTCTGAACAAACCACCTCGTGTATTATTATTTACGACCTCAAGAACGGAACATAAACATCAAACGAAATTTTCCCCGGATTCACCGAACATTTTTCACGGTTTTCCACCAGAGCTTTGGCACTTCTCCAGCGCCGGAACATGGGGAATCGATCTCAAAATGGCGAACCGTATCTTCATCTTTGGGAAGAGGGTGAAGTTCGCAGGTGTCAAATCTAGCGATTAGGGTGGGTGCGGAAGTCAGATCGTGTACAAGTTTCGACATTTTCTGGCGTTGAGCTCATTGAAGGTCTGAGCTTTTGCCTTCTTCCAGCGAGGTTCCTCCGCTCTTGACTTCGCCCTCTCACTTAAGATGAAGATGCGTCTCAAAGGTCACCATTTGGTCACAGCTGTGATGTGGTGGTGAGATGAAGCAGTCGGAACGTCTGAGTCACATGCAACAGAAACAAGTGCAAAATAAACACCAGTGTATTGCAGACAGAGGCTGTAATCAGGAGTCAACATCACCCTCAGGAGCAGAAAGTCACTCTGAAGGTCTGTTCGGAGGAAAAACCTCAGCGTTCGCTTCCGCAAAGGAAAATCTCCCCCTTCATTTTTTTCTTCTTGCTTTAATTTGATGACGCTGCTATGAGGAATTTTTTTTTAACCAGCAGCCTTATAAAAAGACACACCAAAAGAAATCCTCCCTCTGAGTAAAGTCAAAAAGTTGCGCACCATCTGTTGAGCCTGAAAAAGATCTGCTGGTTCATTCCCAAATCCAGACTGAAGGTGTTCGGAAAATATGCAGCGGTCCAGAGAGCTTTTGAGGACGCATTCAAAAGAAAAAATGTATTCGCGTAAGTTTTCCTTTCATGCCTGTTAGGAAGCTCAGACATTCTTTGGCCGTCCTGGGAGGCAGATGTGAGGTCGGCCCGGAGGAAATGAAGAACGCAGAGAGAGGAATCTGCACACACTGGATATGACACAACGTTTAAACTATGGATGCTTCGATACTCGACATGCTCAGAAAAACATTCTGATACCAAATTCCGACCCCAGGTGACAGTGATGTTGTAAGATGAGGGTTATTCTGTCCCAGGAAATGGAGCGAGGACACAGAATTAGGATTATCTGAACATTTTCCACAATAAACAAATGCTTTCATCGACTCTCTGTGAAGAGACGCTCTGTGAAAACATCAGGAGGAGCTACAGTGTCTTCTACAACACCAATACCCTGAAACCTGATATTATCGATGCACTTGATGATTAGAAACGAGCCTTGAATTGGGAAAATGTCAGAGAGAGAAACTGTGGCTCATCATTGAGCAATTCACTTCAGCGAGCACTGACCGCTGAGATCTTAAACGCTTCTGGACGACACATTCAAGTCGTCCATCCTCAAAGCCAGTGGTGAGTGATGAACAATAAATGACTGGTTTATCTACTTTATTAGGCTGCCTGAGAGTTTTCAGACCTCTGATCCACACCACATGGTGCACATACGTCTTCTAGTTTGCTTTTTCTCCTTTATACTGCTCTCCACTTACAAAGAAGCTAGCGTGCACTCAGTCTCGCATGTTCTCACTCTGCAGCCTGCCTGTTTGTTCAGCTTTTACAATGTTCACAGCACATCTGCTGAACATCACATGGAAGCCTTGAACTCGATCTGTGTGCACATCCAGAAATGCAGCAGCAAACTCCAATAACTCCTTGGAAGATCTGGAGGTGAAGATGGACAGAAAGTGGATGAGGAAAAGATGAAGCGAGTGTCCGATCTTGTAGATGGATCAGATGACTGCACACAAGCCACAACCTCTTTGAAGTGACCAGACTCCTGTGTGGTTGTTTGTTTGAAACAAAAATAAATAGAAGTATTGAGTAAATCCTAAAGCTCGTTCGCGATCCGTTATCCTCTGCTGGCTGATTGGGTTTCTGTCCGTCTGTGTTACACCAGATAAGGACAAATGCTGGCGGGCTTTTTACTTGCTGTAATGTCTGAGCAATACGAGCGCTCCTGCTTTCACAAGAGACAGAGTGTGTGAGAGAAAGCGAGTTAGAGAGAGAAAGGGAGAGAGAGAGAGAGAGAGACATTTCTGTGTGTATCTCTACTTCTAACAGCATTGTAATCAAAAACAAAGGTGTAGTCAAATAATAGTTTTGTTCAAAATAAATGTTTGTATATATAATGTATGCGTTTCTTTAGTAAAAAAAAATTAGGAGATAAGAAGGCCTGAAAAAAAGGCCACACCTCCTTCATCAGAACTGATGGGGAAAGGCCACACCTCCTTCATTAGAACTGATGGGGAAAGGCCACGCCTCCTTCATCAGAACTGATGGGGAAAGGCCACACCTCCTTCATTAGAACTGATGGGGAAAGGCCACGCCTCCTTCATTAGAACTGATGGGGAAAGGCCACGCCTCCTTCATTAGAACTGATGGGGAAAGGCCACACCTCCTTCATTAGAACTGATGGGGAAAGGCCACACCTCCTTCATTAGAACTGATGGGGAAAGGCCACACCTCCTTAACTAGGACTTATATTGACATATACAGAAGCCACACCTCCTTCACTTAAACTGATATTTACAGAAGCCACAGTGCTTTTAGCAGCATTTATCAGATATAACCATTCCATCCTAAACCCTCCTACATAGGAGTTATAACCATCCATAGTCATAAAACCTAATTACAACTGAGGATTTATGGACGTGAAGAGGAAAGAGTATTCGTGTGTGTGTGTGTGTGTGTGTGTGTGTGTGTGTGTGTGTGTGTGTGCGTGTGTGTGCGTGTGTGTGAGTGAGCAGTAAATTATTGGCAGTACAGAAGTCTCTGAATACGTGTTGAAGGTTAAAGATTAGCTCAGCAGAGTCTGGACTACGGCCTGCATTCCTCCTAAAGCTCCTGTTCTGGTGAGGTGCTTGTGCATTCCGTCTCACACACACACACACACACACACACAATGAAAATATCTTAAAGTTAATTAAGAAAGTTAGTCATTTCGTATTTTATAATTTATGTTGTTTTTAATGGTTAGATTCCCCCCCCCCCCGAAAGCCATGAAAGCTGAGGTCGTAGCTGGTGAATAAGGAATTAGACTTTAAATCTGAAGTTCATGGAGTTTACATTCCAGGCACAACAAGCTGCCACTCCTGGGCCCCTGAGCACGGCCCTTAACCTCATAGCTGCTCAACTGAGTGTATGACATTAATGTAAGTAGCTCTGTATAAAGGTGTCTGCCAAAATGCTATAAATGTACTGTAAATCAAACACGTACACAACCTCACGTTTCAGACCCCCTCCCCCACCTCAATCCCACCTGCTTAATTCCCATTGTTCAGCAATGAGCCGTGAGTAAACGGGTGGAGCTGCGAGACGATGACCGGAGTCTCACCTGGTAAACAGCACAGACCAAACATCTCTCTGCCTCGAGCACGAACACTGCTCTGGTTCATGATTCGGTCCTGTAGGAGCAGCACACACACACACACACACACACACACACACACAAAAAATTACATCAAAGTATTCTTTGATCAAAATCATTTACTTCAAATCAAACTAAGGGACAGACAGTTTTCTCTACAGATCACTGATATTATAGTCATTAAACATAATAAATAAACCTAGTTATTTATCCATATCAAGATCAGAAGGTCACAGGTCCAAATCCCACCACCATCGACCTGCTCTGCTGGGCCCTTGAGCAAGGCCCTTAACCCTCCCCTGCTCAGCCCTAAGTCGCTCTGGATAAGGGCGTCTGCCAAATGCCATAAAATGTAAACAAAAATAAATAAATAAATAAACGTTTAATGCTCGGAGCGGAGAAAAGGTCCGAACCCTCGACACACCGCGCCCCCATTACTTCATGTTTACATAAAGTTTCAGGTTCTCTTTCTGTCTCCTGCTCTGCGTCCAGACTCATTCTTGGCAGGCCGACGCAGAGTTACTGCGAAGTTCCACAGAAGCCGCTGAAACTGGAGAACATGTGGCTCCACTTAGTGGTAAAAAGGCCACTGCCTCCGAGGATTCCAACAACACAAAAACAGCAAGAAGCAAAAAAAGCTGAGCAGAGGGAAACAAAGAGTCACACAGGCGTGAGCTCGGCTCTTTCCTTTCTCGACTGGGAAAAATGGACGTCTGTGTGTCTGACAGATCAATGGCCTCTTTTTATAAGGCTCGAGAAGGTCTTCCTCTTCCCCCTGGTCTCCATCTCACACTGAGAGTGAGAACAATAGGAGCTTCATCCAGCGTGAGAACGATGGACTCATTCATGTGCTGTTCAAAAGCACCGAGCTGCACCCTGATTCCTGCTCTCAAACAAAACCTGTTCTGAGGAGCACACGTGTGTGTGTGTGTGTGTGTGTGTGTGTGTGTGATTATGTCACGTACCACAATAGACAACATTTACACGCCATTGCTTTTGGATTCTCGAATCTGATTGGTCGGAAAGTCATTATTAATATTCATGCTGATTTGTAAAACATTTGGTGAGCTTTTTATTGATGGAAGGAGTCTCCAGTTTTAGAGTCTCGATGCTTCAGTGACGACTCGTTTCCTCGACATACAAATTCAAATTTTTTTTATACGTTTATACAACAATAAAACACGGAACACAGACCCTCATACGCTCACACTGCTCACTTTATTACTCTCGGAATGAAAAGCACAAAGCACAGTGTGTTTCAGGAATCGATCATCAGAGCGGTGAGATGATTACGAGGCAGGAAGGAAGTGTTTCAGAGCACAAAGCTGTTGTTTATATATCGATTACTTAATATTCCACATGACAGAAAGGAAGAAACTGAGGTGTGCAAGATGCCATCTAAAAGTTTTTACTCCTCCGACCACAAAAATACTTCCTGTATGTTTACACATCAAACAGAGGTGATGAAAAATATCACACCACATCACATACGAGTCTCGTTCCTCTGATGCAGCTGCGGTTAAGAAAACCTACGCAGCTGCAATTTAAAAAAAGGTACAGAGATCTGAACATGTTGCAGTCTGATACTACAAATCAATCTCAACAACTGTCGCATCAGACTGCAACAAACGACACATTAAAGGAGGTCGGAAATCTTTCTGAATGTACTGATATCTTATTTTATAACAAGCAATTTCCAGATGTTTTTGGTTACCAGGAAAAAATGTAGGTACTTTTTTCAATAAATTGTTCACGTATCGATAATTTATTTAAAACATTTTAAAAAATCATTACATTTTTAGTTTTCAACAAAAACATTACTCTTTATTGCTGATTCATTTTTTATTCTTTAAATTTCAATCATTATATTTATTTAAAAAAAACATCAATAAATTGAGATTAAAACATCACTAAATGTATAATGGTCTAATCGCTGATTCGGCATCATTCCATCACGCTGCTGTCAGTGACCAGGTCAAATCATTCACACTGCAACTGACATCGTTATTATTATATTACATAAACACGTGTTAGTCACGCTGTTACACAATTTCCTGCGTACAGAAATGACATCATTTGATTAAAAAAAAGAAGGAAAAAAATGAGCAAAAAGTCTCTGCTGCTTGTTGTGTAACGGTGACACTGAAGCGAGTCTTGTACTGCTAGTGTATGAGAAAATACCAGATTCCTCTCGAGCTTTGTTCCCGAGACAGGAACCCGGGCAGATCGATCCACACTCCGTTCTCCTGAAACGACACGGCCTCGGCTTTGATCGCCGCACGCAGCTCCATTGTTCTTCATCGGTACTTCACATGAACATTGTGTCATTTGATAAAAATAAAACCAGGTACTGTTAGAAATCATTCATGCGTGAATTCACACTCAGAAATATTAGACACAGGATGGACAGAAGTTTTTGGGTACTTGACTTCTCCAGCAGGACAATGTGCACAAGTCCAGGTCCATGAAGATCTGCGCTACATGCGTTTAGAGCCAAAGATCTGCTATGGAACTCTAAACCCCTTTGAGATGAATGTGAATGCTGACTGCACCCCAGGCCTCCTCACCTTATCTACATCAGTACCTGACTTTACCACCACACTTGTATCTGAATGAATCTAGTGGATCATCTTGCAAATGTGCAAAGGAATGTTTTAAAAAAAAAGCACAAATATATTCCCGGGTGTCCACAAACTTTTGCCAGACGAATGTTTACGCTGCTTAAACGTCTCGGTGTTGATCTGGGATTATTCCCTCACTGGGCTGTTCTCTCGGCTTGTTGTCCCTGGCAGGCGAACGAGAGGAAAGTTCCAAGACTGTGGACCCATAAACAGTAACAGAAGCTTTTAGAGAGGCGGCGTGGGAGGCGTGTCCAGAGCAGCGTCACGCTTTTGCTTTTTCGAAGCGAAAAGGATCGTTTTCTCGGTGCACCTGGATCAAATGTAAACTGTACTTTTCTCCGCCATCTAAATGTTGAGCGAACAGTCGAGCGGATAAACACAGAGGGTGAAGCTTTTACACACAAAATCCATCACGCGCTCATTCGTTTCAGTCGCTACACGAGATTCATTTCAGCACAATTCAGACAGAATAAAGGTCAAAGACAGCTTTTAGGTCAGACGTTATGGTCCACAGGGAGAGAGTGTGTGTGTGTGTGTGTGTGTGTGTGTGTGTGTGTGTGTGTGTGTGTGTGTGTGTGTGTGATATTTAAACCAGTAGCTTTTTTCAGCCTTGATCTCGGGCCACCAGAAAGCAAATCTTAGTCACTGCCAAAAATTCAACACTTCTCACACACACACACACACACACACACACACACACACACACACTGAACAATAGCAGAAAGCAAACAGAAGGACAATCCCATATGCATCAGTCCTGACTTTCACCCAGCAGATCGTATAATCTGATACGGTTCTCTTGGTCAGAAGAATCGTCTGATCCACACAGTGTTTATATTCATGTTATTTTGGTAGACGTTCTTCTTCATGGTGATATTCTGTTTATTCCAGGCGATACATTCTACACACTCTCCATTGCTGCTCATCAGGGAAACATTACACATCGTGTAACTCCTAAATTCTCTACTGCTGCTTTGAGACAAAACCGAACCGAAACCGAAGTATTAATCCAGTGGTCATGAATTCCTGCCTGGTCTGTGTATTCAGTAGAACATGACTGGTTAATTTGCTAGTAGCTTTATGATGAATGAGTTTCAGACGAGTCAGGAGCGAGCCAGCTGAGCGCGAGGCTAACGTAGCCTAGCCATAGACAAAACATGCTAATCATGTCCTTGTTCATAAACAGACAGATGCAGAGTAAGAGTTAAAAATAGATCTGCAGATTTGAAACCAGTGACCAGTAAAACTATAATCTTTATCTGGTATATCAGACTATTTTTTCCCCTGAACTTCTCAAAAAATGATCAGGCTGAAATCCCCAAGTATCAATTCCTTTTCACAAGTACTTCACTTCAGGTTTCGGTTCTATTTTGCCTGCTGCTTGTCATCACTAACAGCTCGATGTGTGAACTACTCAGACCACAGCCGATAAAACAACCTGAAATATTTCCCAGCAGATGTTTTTATTAAACCACCACGGTGTGATGAGCACGAATAGAACTTGTCTGAGATGAAAAAAAGAGTAGAACGTTGCTTTAATTAGAAAACGATTCCAAAAAAAGCTAAGATCAGCAGAATTCAGGCAACAACTGAAAAATACAACTGTGTCAGCAAGTTATTAAAAAAATATCAATAATTACTTCTGATATAACGTCATATCTTCCAACAATCTGCTGACAATTTACACTTTTTTTCCTATTTTATAAAAAACATTGTCTTATGCTATTCGGTTAGATGTGGACCGATGGTGGATTTTACCGATATCGATAGCTAGTTCGGGTCGTACTTGCCGATAACCGATTATCCAACCGCTTTTAAAATAGATGATTATTAAAAAAGATAACCGATTATCCAACCGCTTTTAAAATGGATGATTATTAAAAAATGAAATAAAAATATTAATTAAAAAAAAACTTCATGTAAAATGGTACTCAACATTATTAAAAAATTATAATAAATATAATATAGCTCTCCTCATGCAGTCTTAGGTCTTAAAAAAAAACAAAACAAAAAAAAAACACAGCACATGGTGTCATTGAGTCGCCTCTACGCCTCTTTTTGCTACAACAGATAACGAATTCACATTTTTATACTTGGAGAAAAAGTCCACCAAACAAGTCCCTTTGTCACTGTAGATACGATCCAGCACCAGAGTGAGCGCACACACTGCTGCTTAATATTAATGCTGATGTAAATCACCTCCAGAACGATCGCAGTCCAAAACTCAGCAGCAGTCTGTGATCATGAGGAACACATTTTTGTTCCTGTCAGTGCAGGAAAACTAAATAAAAAGGGCTGCTGCAAAGCCAAAATCGCTACAGATTTCTATTTCTGGGTTTCTAAAAGCAGAACAAGAAACTGCACAGGCTGAAACGATGGGACGAGCAGTTTGAGTTGGCAGAATACGGCAGCGAAGACAAAGGGAAAGGGAAAGGAGAAGAGGAAAACTCACTTCTGTGTGACCTTCATTTACTGTCTTACCTGCAAAATGCCTCACACACACACACACACACACACACAGGAATTCCTTTTCAACACCATATGTATAATCGTGTCATAAAAACCCAACATCATGTGCTCCCTTTTTTTTTTTTATGCCTGCGGTTGCCGTAGAAACAGCCAGATGTTGAGACCATCATGGTTCTGCACGCAAGCATCAGGGAAGGGAGGGGGAGGGGTTTCCTCACACACACACACACACACACACACAGGAATTCCTTTTCAACACCGTATGTATAATCGTGTCATAAAAACCCAACATCATGTGCTCCCTTTTTTTATGTCTGCGGTTGCCGTAGAAACAGCCAGATGTTGAGACCATCATGGTTCTGCACGCAAGCATCAGGGAAGGGAGGGGGAGGGGTTTCCTCAAAATATCCAAGAGAAAATCTGCCCAAAAGTACTGGGACACTTGACTGTTCCAGCCATATAGGGTTCTTCTCCAAACTGTAAGGAGGAACACAATTGTGTGGAACAGTGTAGGATGCTGGAGCATAAATTTTTCCCTGATCTGAACTAGAAGACTCAAAGCTGTTCCAGCATGATGATCATCATGTGCACACAGCCAGCTCCATGAAGATATGATTTACATGGGTTGGAGTGGAAGATCTTCAGCTTTGGGATGAACGTAAACGCTGACTGCACCCCAGGCCTCCTCACCTCACCTACATTAGTACCTGACTTCACGAACACAAGACTGTGGCTGAATGATTCTCCACAAAATCTAGTAGAACATCTTCCCAGAAGAGTGGAGCTCATTAGAACAGCACATGGAGACTAATTGTGGAATAAGATGTTCCATGTTGAATCTTACACACTCACACAAACTGAAATGAGCAACTGAGGCTGGGTTTAACCCTCGAGACCGAAGATTACAGGGTGGAAATAAAGCGGTGATGGACGCAGCAGGAACTCGGAGATAACCATGGGGTTCGAGCGGCGTAATGACTTGCTCCTGGGGAACGTAAATAACAGCTCACACAAATATAAAGCTCCGAAACACAAACAGGACTTTTTTAAAGAAACTGAAATGAACACCAGAGCGCGTTTCTTGTGAAACACACAGACCTCGTGGAGACCTCGTTAACTAATCAGGAGATCGATTGAGGACGTGTTTTAATTTACATTTTTTAAAAACTAATATTAACGTTCTTTTGTTTTTTTCTTTAAAGGAAATTTAAATTAGTTATTTAGTTTTTTAATTTACTTTTGAAGTTATTTTTTTTTTTACAAATAATGGAATCCTTTGGTATCATCACAACCGAAAGACAGCAGACGCCAACCTTCGATCGTGAAGAATTTGAGAAATGAGTCTCGTCTCAAACGAGACGTCGTGATACGAGGACGCCAAACTCAGCGAGCGACATCAGCTGTCGTTACGTTAGAATCTAAAGCCAATCTGACACCGGACCGGACCGGACCTGGATGATCCATTTGCTTCAATTATTCCAACAAAATTTTATTACATTTTTTTAAATGAATGCTGAGAACTGAAATTTACATTTCGGTTTAATATCGTAAGAAAAAAAATCATGATAAACGATATATCGTTCAAGCCTTTAGAGTAGAAAAGATTGAAATGTATAGCCTGTGTTTCACCCAAAATCCTGCTCTAATCCCAGTCCCAGGTTTACAGCAGACTCATGAACCTGGACATTTAGATCTTTTCTGCTGAACACACTGCAGTACAGAGCATCATTGTTCTCAAACCTTGGCTCCAAAACACTGTCTTCTGAAGAGCTCATCATGAGCTCATAGAAAACTCTCATTGCTCTTCTCAGCTTCTTTCAGGTCTTTCTGTTTCGGGGTTTTTTTGTTTGTCGGAAATAAAACTCTTACCTTCAGCTCGGGCATCTGGCGGACTTTGAAGGTGGTCTTCGATCCGGTCAACATGTTCCTCAGGAGGTTCTTCACTCACAAGCTGAACACACAGTCTGTGCTCGGGGTTAGGCGAGATAATGTAACGGGTTTGGGTGTAAATATGTAGCACTCCGCTCCATGCGTGTGTGTGTGTGTGTGTGTGTGTGTGTGTGTGTGTGTGTGTGTATGGAGAGTTAAGCCGAAGCACAGCCGCTGTTTAACGGTTCAAGTCTCTTTTGTCCGCTCGGTGGAGCAGCGGAGAGACACGCGGATATTTCGAAGCTCCATCAAGGTTCCTCGCGATTATTCTGCGGGTTTCCGGCTTCACTACACCGAAGATCCGCGCGCTGCTGCTGCTGCTGCTGCTGATGATGATGTTTACCGAAACGCCACCGGAGAGGGAATGAACGGGGGGCTCGTGCGCCTCTCGCTCTTAAAGGGCCAGCGCGCGCCTGATGAGCGCGAGCATCCAAACCCCCAAGCGAGTCGATTCACCTATTTGATTCGATCGCTCCGGAATCGTTTAAAGCAGCGGTCCGCTTTTTTTTTTATTTTACATTTTTGCCATCAAAGTTTTTTTGTTTCACCCAAAGCCAATTTTTCCACAGAGCGAGACGGACGATTGTCCATAACTAACTACCACTTGGTTGTCAGGACCAGCAAGACCTTCTCAGCTGTCCTACAGTCCATCAGAATCACTGACTTACACTTTAATGTATATTTTTGTTCATGAACCTGTTTTATATTATTCCCAATAGTCTCTTCATTTCACAGCATTTCTCTCGGATGTGCTGCTTCCTATAGTGTTTGTTTACGTTAGAGTTTCTGCCTTGAGGCTTTCAGAATCACCAGTGCAAACACCTGGAGCTTCAACTGCATGAGAATGGAATTGCTTTAACCAATCAAATTTCGAGTTGGTGACACCGGAGCCTTCTAGCAGGCGTACAATAACATCGCATTTTCACATCAGAGAGCGTCACTATTCAGAGCTCGCAACCCGCATCTGTAGCTCAAATAATCACAGATACACTTAGAGGAGGACTTTTTAAGAAAAGCTGGACCTCATGAGAACAGGTGGACCAGAACAGATCAAAACAGTGAACCATTCATACGTTTGTGTTTGATTTCCTCACAAAAACACACAATTTTCCTTCATTTCAAATCCCCACCAAAACCAGAATCCCCGGGGTTTAGAATTTAAAACTGTTACTACTAAAAATATATTTTAGAAACCCAGGGTGATGAGGTTAATATGCTCATGATTAATGAACAAATGAACATAATGAACTGAAGTGCAGGAAATTGGCAGACTTTCTCTTTTTTTTCCAGACCAGACCATCAATAAAATAAAATAAACCTTACAAACTTTCCCTCAGTACTAACTGATCCATGGCCTGGTGTTTGTGGACCCCTGATTTAAAGGTTTTTCCAGGAAAAGGAGGAATTTATTACATTTTCGGACTTCAAAATACAGAGCGACTCGGCGCAGCAACAATAGATGTGAACGAAGACAGCTGATCCTGATTCGCCATCTAGAACCAAAACCTACTAGAAACCATCCAGGAACATAAGAACGCTCACCTGTACGAAGAGCCAAATATTATACACCCGCCATAATGCAAGCAAAAACACTAACTGTAACTTCTTCTTCTTCTGCTTTCGGCTGCTCCCATTAGGGGTCTCCATACCAGATCATCCATCTTCACACACACACACACACACACACACACACACACACACACACACACACCCCCCGTCCTCTACATCTGCATCCTTCACCTTAACCACCTGCATGTCTTCCCTCACCACATCCATAAACCTCATCCTTGGTCTTCCTCTTTTCCTCCTTCCTGGTGTCTCCATCCTCAGCATTCTCCTACTGATATACCCCATGTCCCTCCTCTGCTCATGTCCAAACCACCTGAATCTCACCTCCCTCACCTTGTCTTCAAAATGTCCTACATGCGCTGTCCCTCTAATGTTACACTAACTGTAACTAAAAACGGATAAAAAGTAAAACATGAAATTGAAAAAAACAGTTGTAAAAAGGTTTTGTATACAAATCCACCCCCCCCCCCCCCCCCCCACCCACCACCACAACCCCCCCCCACCCCCCACACACACACACACACACACACACACACACACACACACACACACCACAACCCCCTTCATCACCCATCCCATCATTGATCCTTCTCCTACACCAGCACAACATGGAGTGAACTTGTGAACTTCGAAACAAACTGGGAAGTCGGTGAAATGTTTAACCCGTAAACCAAAACCCTCACCCACCTCAGATCCTTTACAGGTAATTCAGCAGAACTTCTAACTTCTGTCCTCGTTACCGTTTCCCTGCAGCTGGAGCCCAGAAACGTAGAAGTTCTGCAAGTTCTCAGGAGCAGCACGGCTTCAGTGATCGTCCAGGTTCGATCCGATCTGGTTGCTGTGAGACTGTTTCAGCTCTGCACTGAAACAGATACCTGCCAAGTCAAAAGAAATGAAAACTGACCCCCAAGCCATCAGCGCCCGTATGACTAATTTATCACACTCTCACTGAGAATTTATCATGGCCGATTAAATCCGGGGGACAAACCCGAGTTTCCTCTGAGCAGCGCAGAACTAAACCCGGGATTAGGGGTTACAGGTGGGATTTTAATCTTAGATACATCATCATCAGTGCAAACTTTTACACTTAGAACAATTCAGCAGTTTTTGGGATACAAACAAACAATACCAGGTGTTTGTAGGTTTGGAAAACTCTGGGAATTTTCAATCCGGAAACTTTTCATGGGAATTATCGGGAATGAATGGGAATAAACTTCAACGTTGTGTAAAAAAACAGAAAAATCTTGCAGGATCATTTTCAGTTCAAACAACCAGATTTAATTTCTAGCTGCACTTTCATTAATCACATGCACACACTTACTGCAGGATTACTGAGGCACCACGCCCCCTACAGGCACTACACATACACAACATTTCTACAATCCTGCACGTCCAAATGTCCCCAAAATGTCCTTTAAATTATAGTAACAATTAAAATAAAATAAAAAATGTCATTCTTGAAATATGTTTGTATGCATGTCATCTTATGACCAAACAAATTTTTATATTTATTTTTGTATATGATACAATTTAAATTAATTAATTAATTCCCCAAACGAACTTTTCCGCCTCTTTGCGATCCTACTGATTTGCAACCCAATATCGCCGATATCGATATTAATCCCGATATTTTCAAAAGCCACGACTATTAAGTATAAAGTATTAATAATAACACAATGAAACACACACTGAACCTCTCACACAGGCTTCTTCATTCCTTCCTCTTTATGGAGTTTTCATAAAGGAACGAGAGAAAGGTGCTGGATTTCCCCCTCTACCTGCTTCTTCTTCAACCAACTACTGCTTCTGCTTTTGTTAAACTGCTTTCAGAAGGTGAAACTGATGCAAAGTTCTCGCTACTTCACTCAGGAGTCGAGACGTGGCTTCTAACGAGGAGAATGAAAGAATGGAGATCAGTATAGGGGAATTAAACTATTAACACATTACAGTACATCATCTAACAAAACAGAGCAGTTTACACTCCTGTAATGTATAAAGTATAAATGTGTTGTTGGAGGAACACAATCGTGTAGGACGTATCTGGATAAAAGAACATGACATTTTTTTCACCTTCACTTAACCTAAAAAACCCCGAACCCTGTTCCAGCATGACCATGCCCCCTGAGCACAAAGCCAGCTCCGTGAAGATCTCCTGCCATAGAGCTCCAAACCCTTCTCATGAACGTGAACGCTGACTGCACCCCAGGTCTCCTCACCTTCTCACCTACATCACTACCTGACTTTACTAACACTCCTGTGTCTGAACGAATCTCCACAACATCTACTGGAACATCTCCCCAGAGCAGTGGAGCTCATTTTAAATGGTAACTGTGGATTAAAAAATGTGGAATAAAATGCTCAAAAAGAAGCAAGTCATGAATCTTCTGGTCAGGTGTCCACACACTTTTGGTCAGGTAGTATTTTTTTTTTATTATTGTACACATGCAGAATGAACTTAATGAAAAGATGAAAAATATTGTGAATTACTCTCAAAGTCCAAACGTGTTACTCACATTAATAATAATAATAATAATAATAATTAATAATAATAAAGATGCTGGATGTGCCTATGAATAAGTGTATAATAAATAAGGCAGGATAATATAATTTATAATAATATTGATTCTAAAATTTTTTTTTAATAAAATAAAAGTATCATCTTTTTTATTCTAACACGTCATATTGTTGCCAAATCATGATTTTTGTAGTAATAAATGAGGCAAAACAAATAGAGTTTAAATACAATGAGAATTTTATTCAAACGGTGCAAAAATAAACAAAAAAAAATTTTTTAAAAACGGTAAAAAAAAAAAAAAAAAAAAAAAAAAAAAAAAAAAACCCCCCCCCCCCCCCATAAAAACCAGATGTTCTTTCCCTGTAGGTGGCGCCATCACACCGCCTGAACTCGCCTCGGAAACACAACGGAAAAAGAAATGAACCCCGAACTCATGTCGGCTTCTTCAGGATCAGTAATTTGGTTGAATAATTTGCATCTGTTCATGCGACAGTTTCAGTCTCATGCGAGTGTGTCGGTGCTGCAGAACCGCTTCGTCCCGCCTCCAAAAAACACAAGATAGAAAAAGAACCAGGTCCATTACACAGGAACGACCAGAACCAAACCCGAGACCGAGAAAGAACATCCCAGTTTTGGAAGAAAGAGGAGAAAAAAAACCTTAAAAAAAAAAAAAATCTTATTATA
>MU564352.1:1009230-1021049 GCA_024362625.1 Silurus asotus | reverse complement strand
AGAGAGGCCGGAAAAACTCACACACACACACACACACACACACACACACACACACACACACACACACACACACACACACACACACACACACACACAGAGGAATACTGACATCTTCATCCCTTCGCCCTCCTCAGTGTCCCGCAGCACAGCGCCCCCTCCTGTACATTCTCATCGCTAAAAACACTGAAAAACTGCTTTCTTTCGAGTTACAAAAATAACTCAAACATTTCTACAGTGCTGTTTTAGATCACTTTCTTAAATACAGAGGAAATTGTAAAAATTGAAGCTGTGTGTGTGTGTGTGTGTGTCGGTTCTGTACAGACAAAAAAAAAAAAGAAACCTGATTGTATGAGTTCTGTTTGTGAATTTATACTGTAATACTTTTAAGAGGACATTGTTATACAGAACCCATAAAGAATCAATTTGAAGCCTGGAAGAACTTTACAGAACCCATAAAGAACCTTCTCAGAGCCTGTATAGAACCTTTACAGAAACCCCTTCAAAGCCTATAAAGAACTTTTACAGAACCTTTTTGGAGCCTGTAAAAATAAACCGTTACAGAACCTGTTTGGAACCTTTTTAGAGTTCATAAAGAACCTTTGCAGAACCCTTTTCTTAGTGTGTAAAGAACCCTTTACAGAACCTTTTGCGTGCTGAAGATGTTTTTTTATGTATTTATTAGAGAACCACAGGACAAACCAGAGTGTGTGGAGTCATTTCTAGAAGCTGATGCTTGGAAGCAGAAAGACAGTATACTGTCTTGCACACACACACACACACACACACACACACACGGGATGCACTGAATTTTAACCCTGAAGTTTTGATCTCAGACCGAATTGGAAAACAAAAACCTGTCTGACCTCCAGTTGGTTTAGAAAATCCGATCACAACAATCAGACTGAGGAACGCTGACAGACCATACAGATGTTGATTTCGTGTGCATCCCTCAGTTTATCTGCTATAGATTTCTCTTAATTGTAATGATTCTGTAAATCTGTCCTCGGTGATTAGTGATACTGCTGATGTTTGTTCATTCGTTTAACAAACAGAAATACTGAAGAACTTGACAACTTCGCCACCTTGTGGACGAATCTGTAAATGACATTAAAACAAAACAAAACAAAAAACTTCCTGTACCTCGAGCTTACATTCGGAACCGTTCACAGTGAATCCAACATGCGCCTGGTTGCCAGTTTGAAAGAAGGACCACATGAACACACAATACGATTCAGCATGGGTCAGTTTTTTAAGTTAACAAAAAAAAGTAATTATTGCAATTATTTTACAGAGTACAGCACTCCAGATCACACCAAGGGACCATCTTACATGGTGTTCACTCGCTCACTATGGCTGTAAAGATCTCTCCCGGGTTATGACACGGAAACATGACATCCTGTATCGACTACAGTGACGCCGAACGGCTCGAACGAGAACAATTTGACGAGGTGAAACTGACTCGGTTTTCGCAAATAATTCAAGTTTGTAGTCGTATATATTATTTATTACGGTTTATTACCATGTATTATTTGATTAGAAGTATTTCTTTAGCTTTTTACTCGAACGTGCGGAACATTCCGGCTCTGAAAAAAACGAGATTTTCTGCAGCAGTGCTCTGAAAAATCGAGTTCTGAGTTCAACAAGGACCGGAGCGAGACAGACAAGGCAACTAGGAAACAGCGAAGTGGAGCCGAATTAGGAGTCTCTTACGCTTAAAAGAGTCTCGCTTAAAAAAACAAACAAACAAAAAAAACACACCATTTGATGGGCAACAGAACAGTCTGGGGTCTTCATCATCATCATCATCATCATCATCATCGGACCAAAGAAACACACAACAATGTCAGGAAATTAGAAAAGTGCTTGACTTTGTGCAGAGAAAAGTCCACTGACCCTCCTTTTATTATTTCGGGGAAAAAAAAAAAAAAAAAGCTATATTTTTTTTGTTTACCCTACAGTTTAACTTCAAAGGCTTCGAAAAACTCCTCAAAACTCCTCAAAACTGAGTATATTGAGCTGAGGGTTATAATATCTAAAGACTTCAGCAGACGGTAACAGCAGGATGAACAGAGACTAGTGTCTTTCTTTAATATAAATTAACACGCCATCTGAAACGAGTGTCTTGCTGACTCGGACACGACGACGACTCAATGTTAGCTTTCTGTACCTGCTAAATTCGCTCTTCACCTTCACCTACAACAAGCTACTACACACTTAAAGCCCTCAGGCTGTCGGATTTTGAGATACCGGACAACACAATGGTCAGGAGAATCCTGTTAGGATGCGACTTTGGGGCAGAGCTGAAACAATGAGCGATTTGGGATCTAAAAAAAAACTACCCACAAAATAATTTCTTTACAATCAAACGGCAAAAACGGGTCTCCGCGAGTCACTCGATAAGTGTAAGTGTGAAGCTGTACAAATGTGCATCTTCTGCTTGTGCTTCGTGTTTTAATGATATTTTGCATGTCTTTATGCAGCGCAAGTTTGCGCCGGTCAGGGCAAAAAAAACAAAAACAAAAAAAAAACAAACGAAACTAAAGGAAACCTGCCTCGACACCCTCGTGACAAGCCGGAAGCGCCGCGACGTCGAAGCAGCAAGAAAGAACGGCGCGCCGCCGATGACGACAAATCTACCGCCTAAAATCCACTGCAAAAGTACGGACTCCTGACTTTGCGTCCACGCCCCCCTCGGAGTCGTCTACGCGCAGTCCAACCGCAAAACGGCTCAGGAAGGCCCCGGCGAAATTTTCGTGCTCGAGACCTGCCGAGTCTCACGTCGAGAAGACGGCACTAGCGGGGTACCGCGTAAACACCTTAGAACCTGTGCATGGCCGTGTCGGTTTCTCGTCTCTTCAGCTCCTCCCTGTAGCAGTACGAGCAGTAGTTGCAGGTTTCCGGGTGTCCGTAATAGTTGCAGTTTGGTGTTCGGCACCGAGTCGACTGCAGGCTCACCAAACCGCCGGCGCTGCCCAGCGAGTAGTGCCGGACTGGAGGCGGCCCGCCTCGGCTGTCCAGTCCTGATAGCAAGCCGTTGGCGTACGCGCCGCAGACCGGCTCACTGTGGAAGTCGGGGATATCCTGCTGATGGGGGTAAGAGGGCGAGAAGCAAGGCGCTGCACAGGCAGGGCTGGGTGGATGGTAATGAGCGTGAGAATGAACAGGGCCTTGGCTTAGGGGGCAGCTTCGGGGTAAGGTGGCGTAGGCGGGCAGGCCTGGATAGGTCGACGGCGAGCCCCCAGCTAGCTGGCGCCGGGCGTCCATATATCCGGGAATGTGGAGGTGCTGGGAAAGAGGCGCAGGCGAGTGCTCGAGGAAGGTGGCTCTAGGAATGGGAACGACTCCTGTATACAGCGATGGGGTAAAAGAAGGCGATTTGAGGGTGTTATAATGCGGATGAGGCGCCTCTGGAACGTCCTCTTTACCCTCAAATCCTCGGAAGCCAGACTCCGAATGCTCTTTCTTGGGCTGGGCTCCATTAGTCACCCCTTTGCGCTCAGCCTCCCTCTTTTGCTCCTGTTCTGCACGGAAGCGCTCCTCAGCATCCACCAGGTACCTCTGAATCATCTCTTCCTGATACGGCTGTCGGTCGCTGGTAGTCAGAAGGCCGGTGAAAATGTACCTGCGTTCACCCTGCATAGCCGCTCGCAGGATGCTTAGACTCGCCTTTACGTCGGCGCTGTACTTGTACGAATCGCCTTCGGAAGAGCTGTTTCCGTTCTGCGAGGACGGAGAGCCCTTGCCCGAGTCCTCCGAACCGGGTTGGGTCGACGGAGAGCCGTCTTTGCCATCTTTGCGCCCCCGGAGGGACCCCTTTTTCTTCTCCCCGCCTTCGGGCTTACCGGTGCCCCCTGCCCCAGCTTTTCCTGTCATTAAACCGCCAACGTTCTTCTTTAGCTTGCTGCCCAGACTCTTGCCGAAGCTTCCCAGCTTATTGGCCACCGAGTCGGCCCGCTTCTTATCTTTGTCCTTTTCTTTGTCCTTCTTGTTCTTTTCTTTCCCCATCGTTCCCGTTGAGCCACTGCTGGAGGAACTGGAGGAGCTGGAGGATTTCCCCGCCGTTCCGCTGCTGCTGCCTGTTGCACTGCTGTCGCCATTTCCATTAGAACTGCTGCTCACGGACTCTTTATCAGATTCTCCCGAATCGGGGGGTGTGCGGGGGTCCTCGCCGGCCGAGGCGGTCGGAGACTCAGGCTGGGCCAGGGGTGCTTGCTGTAGGGGAAATAAAATCAAGTAAAAAAAAAATCAATAAAAATCTAAATGCTTGTTAGCATCACACAAGGTTTTAGGTGACAGATGTAAAATATAATCTCAGTGGTTTAAATGGCGGATCTTTTCTGGTAAGAGTCTCACCTGTACCTCACACGGCAGAGGAAGCCATGTTACGTTCATGTAGGTGTGCAGCAGGTGGAGCTTCGCCTCCAGAGATAAAGTAACACTGAAACGAGAAAGAAAACCTCAGACCAAAAAACACACCCAGAATATTTACTAAATAACGAATAACCAATACACAAAGAGCAGCTGACTGGATAAATGAGCCAAAGGCGTTCTATTCATAGCAAACTTCTAAATTGAAACTCCATTAGCAACTGCACTGCAGTGATTTTAATCTGGTGTGGGATACGCTACTCTGGAGTCCATTTCTTTCTTTCTCTGAATTTCCATAATAAAAGCTGGATACAACAGTTTCTTCCTTTCTTTCACAGCATTTATAAAACATTCAGAGCCTGAAACTGTAATCGCTCCTCTTATACCACAACAGGTTAGAATTATTTGCAATGCTGTGGACGTCCCAGAGATGAGTTCAAATTATATCCTATTCCTAAAATGAAAAATATCCCAATATATATATCGCCTTGCTTACAGTATCGCAACCCCCAATTCATGAGGCGTATCGTATCGCCGGGTCCTTGCTAATACACAGCCCCAATTAGAGCACCTGTAAACACCTTCTGACCAATCAGATTCGAGAATCCAATATCCAAAACGCGTCCTGAGAATAAACAAGACGTCTCCTGCTTCTGGAAGGGTACAGATATAGATACGAGACATGGTCAGTACCTGGCAAGCATCACGTTGTCCACGTCGTCTTTGCCCCACTCCCAGTCTTTGCCCGGATCCACAGCAAAGTGCACGGGAAGCATTTTATAATCTGAGTCAGTCAGAGGAATCACCACTGCAGAGAAGGAAACGTTTAATCAGTTCATCATGTTCAAGAGCAGATCTGCTCACGGCTTAAATCATAGATAAAAACATCAAAACAGTCGCATCTAAATCCCCAGCGGAGTCCACGCGGTGTGTTAGAAGGGATTCGGATAAAATCGCATACGACTTTCGGTATAAAAGTAATTCATCCTGCTGAGCTTTTATACAGAACATACAGATCATTTTGACTGGTCCTCCATACCTTGTTCTTTGGCACCGTCCTTTTGCTCCATGGAAACCAGGGCGGAGAAATGCGCCTGGTCGTAAGCCAGGACCAGGGGCGAGCGGTGACACTTGTGCGCCTGGACCTCCACGGGTAAATAAATCCCCCCAAACGGGATCGGGGCGAAGGCTGGAACAGAGAAACACACATGAACAGTGAGATCTACAGGTGCTGTGTGTACACAGAGCCTTTTTTGTTTTTTTTTATTGGTTTCTTTGTTCATTTGGTGTTTTCTTTATTTAATTTTTTATTTATTGATTTAAATGTTTTTTATTGGTTTGTTGTCTTGTCTTTTTTTGGGCTTGTTGGCAAATTTTGATGATTCGTTTGGGTTTTTTTTCTTGTTGGCTGGTTCTCCGGTTGGTTTACTGTTTTGGTTCTCCGGTTGGTTCACTGCTTCACTCATTGTTTGGTGCTTTTAGTTTGCTGGCTCACTGGTTTTATTGGTATTTGTTACTCGGTTTGTATTTTAGTTGTATTATTTATTTATCAGAGTAACTGTCGTTCTGTTTGGTTGGTCACTTTCTTTAAGGCAGAATAGTTGATACAGTACGATACTATAAACTGCTGTTTTGCTGAGTTATGTACTGTCATTTATTTATTATTAACGAATTACAGAACACTACCACATACTGATCACATTCTTTAAGACTCCTGTGTAGACAAAGTCTCAACCTACCATCACTTAAGTGCCGCTGATGTCGTGTAAACGCATTTCCGCTGTAACTCAGCTACTCCCGTATTTGTCACTTGGTTTGTTTTTTGGTTGATTAGATGTTTTTCCTTGAAGGATCAGTTTGTACTGTGGTTTACTGCAAGGTTTATTGGGGCTTTTGGTTTGATGGCTGGTTTGTTTGTTACTCTGTTTAGTTTTTTGTTGTTGACCAACTAGTTACCTGGTTTTGTTTTCAATCTGTGAAATTTATAATTATTCAGATAAAAATGCAGTATATCTGTGTGTGTGTGAGAGAGACTCCTACCCTCTCCCCCCGAGTCTCTTAGCATGGTGTCTGCCACCACTACTATCGGTCTGCGGAGAACATGAGCCAGAACGAAGACATGAAACTCCTCCAGACTCTCGTACACGGGTTCCTCCTGCGACTCTGCGCTGTACAACATCAACACACACCCGAACACGCACCCAAAATAAATATCTTCAGATTGTTTAGAATGTGGCATGTCTGCAGCAGATCCTGAAGTCATTAACCAGACGAAGTGAAGGAACACGAACCCGTTAGTGCCGTTAGTGCTGTAGTGTATCCTGGGCTCACTGGAGGCCAACTTCAACAACTCATTCCACTCCTTCTGCCACTCTTCCTCGGTGTACACCAGCCCTGACTGCACGCACACACACACACACACACACACACACACACACACACACACACACACACCAATTAGCCTTTAGCTTTTATCATTGCTGAATTTTGCAACACATCATCAGGTAGACTGTGCAGTCAGCAGGTTATGCCGTTTACACTCAACACACACACACACACACACACACACACACACACACACACACACACACACACACACACCTCTTTGTTCTGCATGGTCTGCTGCCATCTCCACCTGCGCTTCAGTGCCTCCCTCTCCAGGCCGTGGTCCATCAGGGCGTATAAAGACTTCCGCAGCATCAGGTCTCGGTCGTGGAAGCCCCACATGCCTGCATGGTGAAATCAGATATCAGAATCAGAACCTTGTTTGATTGCAGTTGCTCACAGTAAAAAAAATATAAAGTTTGAAGTGTAAAATGAAACGTGTAGCCGCAGTGAAAACAGGTGGCAGAAAAATCTAAATGTTTTTTGTTTACTAAATATAATTATTATTGCACATATTCTGTGGTGTAGGACTTTTCTTTCCTACTTCAGTAACATCCAGCTGTGACTTTTTCTGCTCTGACTGTAAGGAAGTCCGACTAAACCTTATTAATGTGCTGTGATGAGTTACAGCCATCAACAGCCATCGTGCTCGGACGAGGAACCTCGGGAGAAATTCATGCCGATGGAAAACTCACCCAGAGACGCGGCATGAAGGAGGCAGTTTCCGTCTCCGCTCGTCGCCAGGGGCAACAGATTCTGGCATCCGGATCCCAGCTTCGTCCACCAGTTTAGTCGCCCTGCACACATTCACACCATGTTTCAATTACATTCAATTCTACAGTGACCGATCGGAGAAGGGAGACATTTGGAAAAAAATCTGATGTGTCCCACTCTTCACACGTGCTTCCTCTGAGCTACGTGGATCCTGCATGTTTCTCGACTGCAACAGATTTTTTCCTTGATCTCTGATAACTGATACTTTCAAAACCCGTCTACGTTTCCAGCATTTTGTGAAGATCATGTTGGGTTCCTCTCCAGTCAGGAACAAGAATCTGAAGCTACGCTGGACCAATTAACAGGCTTCAAACCAGAGAGATGAATCTGGCATATGATTGGCTGGCTGAAAAACTGCATAAAACTACAGACATTCCTAATAAATCTGAGCAACGTTCTCTCTGATAACTCCAGTTAATTAATTCACAATCAAAGAAGAGCTTTACACTACTCACTTCCAGTGCATCTGTTTTACATCGTCTTATTTTAAATTCGGAGAAGCGAAAAAATTTAATCATGGGCGAAGAGCACATCTGGATTACCCCTGGAACTGACCTGCATGCTCGAGGGCCACCATCATGGACTGCTCGATGAGATCTCGCTCGATGAATCCGCGGAAATCGTCGCGGTACACTGTGAGGTCGGGCAGCTGGAAGGTGCACACCGGGGTGTCCAGGAGCATCTCGGTGCCGATGCCACCTCCTCCTACGGTGGACACGTGAGAGCGAGCCAGAGACACGATAGTGGAACTGGCGTGAGAGATCCCTCGAGAGAGACGCTTCTCTGTGGCTGCTGGTCGACACGTGGACGTGAGACACAGGGTTACACTCATCATACATACACAATGCAGTAAACTAGAGGTCGACCGATAGTGGATTTTACCGATATCGATAGATGGGTTGGAAAGTATTCGCCGGTACACGATTAATCACCCACTAGTTTTGAAAACTGGATAAAAAAAAAAGCAAACAAAACACTGCATTTTAAAAAGTAGAAATAATACTATTATAAAAACCAAAAATAAAACGGTACTAAAACCTAAAAATTAAAAAAATTTATATATATGAATATATTAATCAGTAATGAGGAAAACAAAAGACATGCGTTCAAACTGAAACAAAAACAAGATTTCAAATGAATTAGAAGACTCGCCAAATAAAGGCACGTTGCGCCAGTGATTCGCCTCTAGAGGCTGCTCTCGCACTGTATAACGCAACCCGGAAAAACTATAGGTATGGATTTTTGCTAGAACTATTTGCAATCGGTCAGACCGCTACGCTAAATGGCGTAAATATTGAAGGAAAATTCCATCGTAATCTCTGAATCATCAGCATCGCTCTTTTCCTAAATTTTGACATCAGCGATGGACGGCGAGTGAGGAAAGACAAAGTTCTTAGACGTGAACAGCGTAACCTGTTCGAACTCAAGTTTCTCCACCTATTGAACACAGGGCGATACACAACAGAAATACAGAACATTTCGTACCAGCTCACTTCAATACAGCCACCTTTAAAGTGTTCCAGGGTGGAGTTCAACTTTAAGGAGTTTAACATTACCGTGCCAGTAAGACAGACTGGTCTGACCAGCCTCCATTCCTACAGAGCATTCTCAGGAATGTGCAGGTTGGGTCAAGAACGCTACAGAAACCACGCCATCGTACACATACACGTCTTCATCGTTTCCTCATCTTAATATGGTGATGAACACGTGAATAAACACGGACCGGCTTTAGTGCTTTAAGAACAAAAAAGCCATCGTCCAGGATCTGCTTTTTCTTAAGACACGTACGCCGTATGACCAAAAGTAGAAGAACACCTGACTTTTACAACCATATGTCTTTCTTCTCCAAACTGATTCAGACACACATTTGTACAGGACGTCTTTGGGGGGCAGGAGCATGACATTTTGCCTTCGCTTGAACAAGGTGACCCAAACGTGTTCCAGCATGACGAGGCTCCTGTGCACAATCCCAGCTCCATGAAGATCTGCTTTACATGGGTTGGAAGATATCCTGCTATAGACCTCCAATTCTATACTCTATAGGCCTCCTCACCTCACCTACATGGTACTAACCTGACTTTAATAACACCCTTGTGGCTGAAGGAATCTCCACCAAATCTAGTGGAATTTCTTCCCAGAAGAGTGAAGCTTATGATAAGAGCTGATGGGGATTTAATGTGGAATGGAACGTTCCAAAAGACGCACATGGCGATCTCATGGTCAGGTGTCCTCAGACTTTGGGTCACACAGTGTACTGTGTGTGTGTATAGGAAGTAGGTGAGATTTAGAGGAGCAGGATGTACTCTGATGTTCTGATTAAATAGCAGATATGCCCCCCCCCCCAAGTGCAGCGATTCTTCACCTTGCACCACGTCGTCCTGCCGGTGCAGCAGAGGTCGTCCCACCCTAGTCATGTCCTTTTGCTCAGTCAGCACCTGTTCCCTTTCTTCTGGAAACGAGTAGGTCAGATTCCCAGCATGCACCTGCCTCAGCTGCTCGAAATCGCTCAGGGCGGCAGTCAGGTCCCAGTTTTTACCTGAAGGGGAGCCAAAACAAACAATAGGCGTCGTCGGAGTGTTTATTTAAACCCTGCAGGCGAGATCGAGTTTGAACGTTAAACCCGGACGTCGATGTTGCAGACGGGAGTTGGGAAGCTCGGGGCGTGCAGTGGGACGGCGTAGGTTAGTGGTTCAGATCCGAAGGTCATAAGTTGAGCAAGGCTCTTAATGCCAAAGCTGCTCAGATGAATGAATGAGATCGGGATAACGGGCATCTGCCAAATGCTGTAAATGTGTGTTTATCTGTGGTTTTTTTTCAATTAGGTGCCACAACTGGGACGGTCAGGGTCAGGATCAGGTTACACACTGACTCCAGGAGCACCAGGCATCTACACATACGTTTATTTTTAAGATATTAAATAGTGTTTGCATTTTTAAAGACCCAAGCACTGTTTTAATAAAGGGACATCTTCATATCGATCTTAATTTTCTTATTATTTATATTTAACAAAAAAAATACGATTGCTTGTGGTACACTCGTTCATTTATTTTTATTTTTATTTTTTTTATTTCCAGAAAGTTCTTGGCCCCTTAATCGCTGCTAGGGACAATCTGGTATAATATTTTGAAGTTTGCTATGCATGTCAAATCCAATAAAAATAAAATAATGGTGAAAATAAAGTGAACAAGTCTCACCCTCTAGAAGGTCTCTGGCCAGTCCGGGTTCGGCTCCTGTAGAGCGGACAAAGTCGGACAGGACTGCGTCCATATCCAGGGTCATGTGATCATGAAGCGACGGCGCTGCAGGGGGACATCGGGGCAGCGGAAAGGAACAGGAGAGCGACTCTCCTTCAGCCCACGATCAACAACAGTACGGCTACACCTACACAGAGAAAGAGAGAAGGAGAGAGAGAATCGTTACATACGGTCACTTTGAGAATCAATACGAGCTTGAATGAATAAGTTTAAAACGATCTGATGGAGGAAATCGATGCAGATCTCCTGGAGGACACGTCCGTGAAGGACATCCGGCGCCGAGGACGCCACGTGGGGCGGCGGTGCTACTGAATATGTATCATATAGTATTGTGAGAATGTAAACAAGTCACCATTTCCCTCCAGTCCTCATACACCACTGACTCACTCCATACTCATCTCTGTACGTGTAGCGTTTTCAGTACACCTATTCAAACGAGTCTGATTTAGGCCACGCCCACTTGGGGTTTTATATATACAGTGTGATTGCGTTACACCCTGAACTGACACCATTTAGAACATCACTGAGGTTCACACACTGGTCATCCGGCTTGTCGTCATAATTAAAGCGTGTTAATGCTTTTTATTCGTGACTCAGAACTCCTTATCTATCGTTGAGAAAAGGCGTGCACTCATCACATGAGGCAACAAAAAAGGGACAAAAAAACAAAACAAAACACCACCATAGGGACTTTTCAGCGCCAGGATATTTTCAGTCAGTGATTTCATAGGAAAGAGGAAGAGAAGGGAAAAGTACAGTCTTTAGTTTAATGCCCCGCCCTTTTACTCACTCACACACACACACACACACACACACACACACACAGAGAGGATGAGTAAACACAGGATTTGTCCAAATGGTTAAAAAAAAAAACATCTAAGAATATATATAATAATTGTATAAATTTTTTTTTAAAGTCACGTTACAAAGAATTCTTTCATTCATAAGTTATTCGTTATAAAAAAAAAAAAAAAAAAAAAAAAAAAAGGGAAATTTTTTTTTTTTTTTTGTTCAAAAAAAACCGTTTTTTAAAAGAGA
>MU564352.1:976318-1009160 GCA_024362625.1 Silurus asotus | reverse complement strand
ATATATACACACACACACACACACACACACACAAACACACACACACACACACACAGGGTATATGAAAGAAAAAAAACGCCCTGATACGTAAAATTTATGACATCAATCGGATTGATAAATCGACATGAACAAACGAATCATGTTGCAGCTGATTCGAGAAGAACATCGTCTCGAATCGCTTTGAATTCGGTCCACGTCCCGTTAACTATTCGTAGCGTTAAAATCTAGCCATAAGATCGAAACCGGATCGTTTGGTAACGAAAAGCGCACCGTCTCCGTACCGGTACTGACTGAGATACTTGACGTTTCCCTGCGATCGCTAAAAGTTTAACAAAGAAAAACAAGGTCCAGGATGCAGCTGTAAAAACGGCTCGGTGGGTATTAACGAAAAAGTTTGGTGTAAAGTCGGTTCTTTGCGGGAGAACAGCCGTCCCTGTAGCTCAGCGCAGTGATAATGAGTCCAGCTGGTAGCGGCTGCTGAACCTCTCGAACACACACACTTACAGAGCGACAGGCGACGACTTGCCGACTCATCTACGCTTAGTCACCCGATGGCATCTGTCGCCTCGTCCCATCAGGAAAAGCGCTTCGATATCTCCACTCAACAAAAACGGACGCCTCCGAGCTACTGATCAGGAGGTCAGGGGGTTTAAGCCCCAGCACCACCACTGTAAGGATCGAAGCCCCTGAACCCTTTCCTCCTGTACCCTATCGATATCTTCCTCATACACTAGAACACTCGCAATCATCTAAACATTGCTCAGCCTGCCTTCTTCTGAACAGTCAGATATCTTCCGTGAGATAAAGATGCAGGTAGTAATTACACACACACACACACACACACACACACACACACACACACACACACACACACACACACACACACAGAGCTCCAAACTGGGCCAAGCTCTAATACTGGCTCATGAAGCTTGCGAGAGCCTCCAGGGCCTGGGCCTGCGAGAACACTGCAGTGAGTCACATCTCCAGCATCGTCCATCACCACCGGCCGCTCCATATCCGTCTGTTCAACGCCTCCTCTTAAAGGAGACCAGCTCGGGTACACCGATACGAGAACATAAACATCTCGATGCTTGAGGAGGCTGCAGGCCGATTTTCCAGAGGTGCCAATATTTTCAAGCATGCTTGACTTTCATTGCTGTTGGCGTACTGGGTTTCAAAGCGGCCAATGAGGGACAGAGACAGAATCCTGGCTTTTCTCCTGTCGTGTGCAGCGGATCCCTGAATCCGGTCGATCTTTTGTTATATTCGATTTGAAGCGCAAAAAACAAAGAACGTCTCATGATGTGTATCGTAGCGCAGAGTATCGTGATGGGACATTCCGCTTGTGGTCATATCGCTCTGCCCTGCTAATCATTATAATAATAATAATAATAATACTTATAACACACACACACACACACACACACACACACAAACACACACACACACAGCTAAGCCAATCAAACACCTGGGTGATCAGCGGTCAAAGCAGCATGAGCAAGTCAGAGATTTCGCTGCGTCAGGATCAGGAGCTACATGAACGTCATCGCGGCTCCAAAGCTTTTGCAAAGCAAATCAGATCAGACGGTGTGTGTATATAATCTGTGTGTGTGTGTGTGTGTGTGTGTGTGTGTGCGTGAGTGTGTGAGCGAGATGAATTTCAGTCATGAGGACATTTCAAGAGAGGTTTATTAGCAATACTGTGAATGGGGAAAAAAAACCCCAGACTAATTCCAGACCATGATTATTGCCAGACAGGAACAGGAACGGAAACAGGAATGGGAACGGGAGGAGGATCCGAGACACCGCACATCATTTGTTTAAAGTGCCATTGTGACGTGATCTGCCTCAGAAAGAGAAATCTGGACCTCTTAATTCCGCAAACGGTGATGATCTGATGTTCGCACTGCACCAGAAGAACCAGAGGTTTCGGTCCTAATCCGTGCGCTGAGAGACGGCAAGGTGCAACTACTACAAGTCCATGAACACCACATGGCCAAACAAGTTGGTGGACACCAGACCATCAGACCCTTTTTATTCCCAGTTTGCTCTTATAATAAAGCTCCAATCTTCTGGTGTTTCCCCTGGTGCTATAGCAGGAGATCTCCTGCTCCTACACATGTAAAGCATATCTCCATGAAGCAGGCTTTGTGCAGAGGAGCAGTGCCATGCTGGAGCAGGTTTGGATCTTCTAGTTCACATAAAAAGCATAAATTCCATTCTCTATAGCGTATACACACACACACACACACACACACACATTTCTCAACAGTGACAACCTCCTGATGAATCACAGTCAGTGTGAAACCTCGTGGTCCACTCAGTGTCTTTATCAGCATTGTGTGAGGTTCAGAAAAGCGTCAACGGCCCTGAAATAGCCCGAGTCTATAAATAACATCGCGCGCCGCGAAATCTAAAAAGGGAAAAAAGAAACAGACGGAGCAGAAGGACAGGGCGTAAAGCTCGAAACTTGGCGGGACGGGGTCCGTTAGCGTGCTTCATTCGGCACCGCAAAACATTTACGTTTAGCAGATGTTCAGCAGATGTTTGTGATCTGAGTTTTACAGTAATATTAAGCACTTTGTTACACCACTGATGCTGATACAGGAAGATGATCCACCCAGGGGTGGTCCGATACGATACGGAATCAGTGCCGAAGCGACGATAACGTCGGACTCGCGCGTAGCTATACCCTAGGTGCAGTGCCTGTAGGGGGCGTGGCCTCAGTGACCCTGCAGTAAGTGTGTGTGTGTGCATGTGACTGACGAATGTGCAGGTAGGAATTTTACTGAAAATATGTTAAATCTGGTTGTTTTAACTAAAATACAACTACATTTAATTTCCCTGTTATCGACTAATCAATTCCCAGTTTATTCCCATTATATCACATGGAAAGTTTCCAGTTCGAAAATTCTCGGAATGTTGCAGCCGTACATCAGCGTGTTGTTGTGTTTCTGTAGAACATTTGTGTGGTGCGTATGCAGAGTGGTGTTTGTTTTGCGCAGGTAAACGATGTCGTGGTTTTCACAGCGTGGAGGAATCGGGCCAAACTAAACTCAGCAGACAGAATGGTACGATCCGTCCGGACTTCCCCTCCGCTCTAAAGCAACCTGTCAACAGGAACTGAGTCACATCTGTGTGTGTGTGTGTGTGTGTGTGTGTGTGTGTGTGTATGCATCTGTCTGTCTCGGTCTTTTCATGAGTCTATCTAACTCTGTCCATCATTTAGACTTTTGACCATCTGCCTCTCTCCATCCTACACACGGAGTCTTTTCATTCCTGAATGCATTTCTTCATCTGTCTGTCCGTGTGTCTGACTGTCTCTCTATCGCTCTCATTCTGATGTTTTCTTGCCATCTCTCCGTCTCTCCCTCCCTCTCTGTAGTACTGTGTTATCGCTGTTGCAGTGACACACACACACACACACACACACACACACACACACACACACAAAGAACTCAACACCTTTTCAACACTGTGACCTGCAAACTTTCTGAATCCTGTGTGTGTGTGTGTGTGTGTGTGTGTGTGTGTGTGTGTGTGTGTGTGTTAAACTAACACCATTATCGTGTGATGTCAGTGCAGAGTTCATCAACAGAGCAGCTCCGCCCACATTCACCAAAATAAACACACCCAAATCAGATTCTACTTCATATACAGCATCAGGACTCTCACCGTCTCCCCGTCTACTCTTTCTACAGTCAAGATAGTCACGCACAAACATCTTCTGACTGATCTCTATTAGGAGAAGGTGATTTTTGGTGGACTGCTTAATGAAGATCTGCTGTGCATGGGGGTGGAAGATGTGAAAGATCTCCAACCCTATTGAACATGAATGAATATGAAGGCCTGCTCACCCTCATCAGTTCCTGTGGATAAATGAATCTCCACAAAACTTCACAAACTCAAGAGGAACATCTTCCTGGAAGAGTGGAGGCCGTAATAAGAGCAAGCGGAGTCTAAATGTGGAACAGGTTGTTTAAAGCGCAGAAACGTTTGGACAGAAAGAGTGCAGAATATTTTCCATTAAAACAAAACCAAACAAACTGGGAATATAATGAGGTTTCCGCCTCCTCGCTTCCTCCCTTCACCTAAACACGTTTGGGTTTAATTTCTACAAACAGCGCGAGCGGGAGACGTGTTTTGATTTCGTGCAAATTCCCGGGAGTCGTGCGCAGACTCGTGCGGCATTCCAGCTCAGAAACACGGCTCCGGGGAGAAGTTCTGGAATGTGGAGGACTCGATCGGAAGCTTGGCTTTCGCGTCGCTTCGTCTTGCGTCAATCCGTGTGAAGTCGCCGCAGCTTCATATTCACAATCCGTTACATTCCTTTCTTTTTTTACACGATATTCATCAGTGTCCCGCACAAACACGTTCTCCACGTCCGTCTACACGTCTGCTAAACGAACGAGCATCACGTCTCCCATCAAGTCCTCAAGCGCTGCTCGATTATCAGGTACCAACATCACCCAGGTTTAAACCTTGTGAAAGAGCTGAGCTTCAGAGAAGGATCATGACGACCATCAAGGGGACAACAGAAGTGTTTACAGGAGACACATTCTCTTCTCAATCTCTCTCCAAATGTTCTTCTTAATCTCTTCTCTCTCCAAATATTCTCAATCTCTCTCTCCAGATGTTCTTCTCATCCTTTTCTCTCTCCAAATGGTCTTCCCATCCTCTTCTCTCTCCAAATGTTCTCAATCTCTCTCCAAATGTTCTTCTCATTCTCTTCTCTTTCCAACTGTTCTTCTCATCCTCTTCTCTCATTCTCCCTACAGAAGTAGAATCAGATTTAACCAATGTAATACACAAGGTTAGATTAAGAATGAAAGAGAAGAACCTGCCTAAAGATCTGCCTAATTTGCAGCAGTTCCAAAATTATTTAAAAAAATGCCCACACTGTTCCCGAGCGATCGGTGGACTACTGCAGAGTCTCGGGAAACATTTGCGGAGGCGTTTTTTTACGCTACTGCCTCGAAGCACGTGAGTGACGTCTGATATCGCACTTCGTCCTGCGTGCAGTTCTTTTCTTAATGTGTTAGTGATCCTTCAGTATGCAGGAGTTGGAGGAGAACGATGAAGGGAGATGATCTTCTCCTGACTGCATTCTCTTACAGGAGCTCAGTGAGCTGCGGGTGTGTTTACCCCGACATCACCCACCGTTTCCATCCAAAACACGCAGAGTAACACCTGTGCATGTTGGGTAAACTAGCGCGAGTGACGGACTCGGGTTTCTGAAACTCTCCCTCCCTCCGTCTCTCCCTCCGTCTCTCCCTTCCTCCGTCTCTCTAATGCCAAGTCTGACAGCGAGACTTTCACTGTCGTCATGCGTCTGGACGAGGGCCAGAGTGCGGCGCTCACTTTATTAACTGCTGTCTGAGAGAACAGAGCTGCTGATCAGACACTCATCACATTTCATCCCTCAGAGAGAGAGAGAGAGAGAGAGAGAGAGAGAGAGAGAAAAAAAACTTGGACTCATCTACATACAAAATCCATTACATGTAGACACTGTTTCAGTTGTAAGTTCTGTATTTGTCACTTCATATGTTTAGTTTTTTGTTCCATCACTTTGGTGATACAAACTGAATTGTTGAAACTGAATTTTTGACACGCCACTAAAGCAATCTGAGAGAGAGAAAGAGACTGAAGAAGGGAAAGAGAGACAAGAGGAAAAATATGAGAGGAAAAAAGGGGGAGAGGGAAATTTACTGGTGAGAGAGCAGAAGAAAAATAGACAGAGCAAGAGAAGAAAAAAGGAAGAGAAAAAGACAAGGAACAAAGACGGTATGTGTAAGTGGGGGGGAAGAGAAAGTGAAAGAGGGAGAAAGAAAGAAAGAAAAAAAGAAAGAGAGAGAGAGAAGAAAAATAGACAGAGCAAGAGAAGAAAAAAGGAAGAGAAAAAGACAAGGAACAAAGACGGTATGTGTAAGTGGGGGGGCAGAGAAAGTGAAAGAGGGAGAAAGAAAGAAAGAAAGAAAGAAAGAAAGAGAGAGAGAGAGAGAGAGAGAGAGAGAGAGAGAGAGAGAGAGAGAGAGAGAGAAAGAGATTACAGAGCTGAGCGTTGGGTGGTAATTTCGTCTTGTCTGACACACACATACACACAAACACACAAGAACAGAGGAGGTGGTGGTGGATGGGTGGAGGTGGTGATGGATGGGTGGAGGTGGTGATGGATGGGAGGAGAAGGTGGTGATGGATGGGAGGAGGTGGTGATGGATGGGTGGAGGTGGTGATGGATGGGAGGAGGTGGTGATGGATGGGAGGAGGTGGTGATGGATGGGTGGAGGTGGTGGTGGATGGGTGGAGGTGGTGTAATGGATGGGAGGAGGTGGTGATGGATGGGTGGAGGTGGTGTTGGATGGGTGGAGGTGGTGATGGATGGGTGGAGGTGGTGATGGATGGGAGGAGGTGGTGGTGGATGGGTGGAGGTGGTGGTGGATGGGAGGAGGTAGTGATGGATGGGAGGAGGTGGTGGTGGATGGGTGGAGGTGGTGGTGGATGGGAGGAGGTGGTGATGGATGGGAGGAGGTGGTGATGGATGGGAGGAGGTGGTGATGGATGGGAGGAGGTGGTGGTGGATGGGTGGAGGTGGTGGTATGGATGGGAGGAGGTGGTGATGGTGTGAAAGTGCTGGGATGCAGGTTAGAAGAGCGTTAGAGAGAAACGCAGAAGAGAGATACTCTGAGTGGAAAGTGACCATGACCGAGTCTCCCCACGATCGAGTCCTGCTGGTCGTCTCGGCCCCGGGGCCCCATGCACTATTTATCAGGATGAGTTTTTTCTGCGTGGACGAGTCCGGGGGGAGTTTGTTGGCTCCGGTTAGACCTGACTCTCTGTAAGCGATACAGGCTCACACTTACTCAGCAGCTGCTCACGAAGCAGGAGGAGACGAGCGCAGTGTTAAAGTTTAATGCTCACTCAGACACATGAACGAGAGGGGGTTTTGGGGTGGGGGGTGGGGACCAAGACCTTCATTGATTGGAGAGAGGGAAGGAAAAAGGAAAGTGAGAGATCGAAAGAGCACGAGACTACACACAGAGAGCGAACGAGACTACACACAGAGAGCGAACGAGACAACACACAGAGAGCGCGAGCGAGACTACACACAGAGAGCGCAGGCGAGACTACACACAGAGAGCGCGAGCGAGACTACACACAGAGAGCGCGAGCGAGACTACACACAGAGAGCGCGAGCGAGGCGAGTGAGACTACACAGAGAGTGAGTGAGACTACACAGAGAGCGAGCGAGGCGAGTGAGACTACACACAGAGAGAGCGAGCGAGACTACACACAGAGAGCGCGAGCGAGACTACACACAGAGAGCGCGAGCGAGACTACACACAGAGAGCGAGTGAGGCGAGTGAGACTACACAGAGAGCGAGCGAGGCGAGTGAGACTACACAGAGAGCGAGAGAGGCGAGTGAGACTACACAGAGAGCGAGAGAGGCGAGTGAGACTACACAAAGAGAGTGCGAGTGAGACTACACAGAGAGACTACGAGTGAGACTACACAGAGAGTAAGTGAGACTACACAGAGAGACTGCGAGTGAGACTACACAGAGAGCGAGTGAGACGACACGATAAATCAACTGACTTGTAGGGCGTATTAGAAGCGTCCTTGAGGTCATGTGACTACACCCAACCCTAAACAGGAAGTAGCTGATATAATGGAGCGTTAAAACGACACTCTTACGCTCTCAGTAACGACCAAATTACATCAAATTCCCCAAAACATCCTCCAGAATCAATAAAGTCCATCTAATCACTAAAACCCTGCTCCTTATGGTCCAAAATTCCAAATGAAGTTGATCGATTTCACAGGAAGCGTCCAGCAGCAGAGCTGGATATCAGCAGCGAAGCCTTTCCACCCCTTTTACGGGTGAATAAAATAAGGCCCTGCAGGCCTTAAAAAAACTAGCTCTTGTTCGCTTGGCCTACTTTCATGTTTAGGGTTTGGCTGCAGAAACCGAACAACAAGCGAACAAAAGCGCTTGTAAATGAAGAGCTGAATAATTCAGGGGTCCGGTGTAACCAAACTCGCCATGGCAGCCAGTAATCCCAGAGCTTTCCACCAGCACTTTTACCTACGCCACGGCTCAGGCCCTGGTATACACTAGAGGCCAAGGAAAGGCCCAGGGGCCAGGGAAAGAGCCAGGACCCAGGGCCAGAGAAAGGGTCAGGACTCAGGGCCAGGACCCAGGGCCAGGGAAAGGGCCAGGACCCAGGGTCAGGGAACGGGCCAGGACCCAGGGTCAGGGAACGGGCCAGGACCCAGGGTCAGGACGCAGGGCTAGGGAAGGGGTCAGGACCCAGGGCCAGGGAGGGCCAGGAGGGTCCAGGGAAATAGACAGGGACTTGACACAATCACACACTTTCTATTGCTCTGTTAAATCTGAAAGGATCTGCAGCTCGAGTGCTGAACTCAGGGAACAGTATAACCTGCAAACAGAGTGAGGTCAGTGTGAGATCATTATGAGTCATGGGGTATGAGCTCATGTTTATTGCCCCTCATTTAAAGCAATTACATCATAGATTTACCACCTATGACGTTTTTCCCTGAACAACGCGGAGGCGTACGGACACGTGTTACGCAGAAACAATCAGGATTCCGATTGAGTTCATTATTTAGCGACTTTCATCCTGAGAGAAACGGGAGAGAGAGAGAGGGGAGATGAAGAGAAAAGTGAGAAAGAAGGTAAGACGCGAAAAAGAAAGACAGGATGAGAGGAGCGAGAAACATAGAAAGAGGGAGAGTAAGGGAGCAATAAAAAAAAAGAGAGAGAAAGAGAGAAGAAACAGACTTTGAGAAAGAGAGAGACAGGGAGAAAAATGGACAATGAGACATGGAAAGAGGGAGAAAGAGGGAGACTTGACAGAGAGACAGGGAGAGAAATAGAGAGAAAAAGAGAGACATCTAATCTACATCCGGGTCCAATTCCCAACATCTATCCTCCACAGAATCTCTGGATCTTCTCCCCATGTCCAGGAGCTGAAAACCCTTCAACTGCGTTCCATCCGATCAGTTTTTCTCTCGCTCTTTCAATTTATAACTACAAACATTCCTAAACGCACACGTGTGTGTGTGTGTGTGTGTGTGTGTGTGTGTGTGTGTGTGAGGTTCTGTAATTCTGTAATGACACTTTCAACTCTTTCACTGATAATAATCAGAAACTTCGAGATTACAAAGGAACAGAACCTCATTCCTGGATCTGCGTTTTCTCTCTGAGGGTCTCCAAGAAGTCTCCTGAAATACAATACCGCGATATATCGACTAAACCATCTTCAAGAGTTCACCTGATATACAATACCGCGATATATCGACTATAAAACGTCACTAAAAGGCGATTTATTGATAACAACCCGTCACTAAGATGCCGTCTGATAAACAATGCCGTGTTATAACACGATATATCGACTAGAAACCATCTCTTGAGGTCCTCCGATATACAATATCGCGATATACCGACTACAACCCATCTTCTGCTTTAACCTTAAAGTTCTCCAAGTTTCCTCAGACCTGCTCACACAGTTAGGGGTCATCAGAGATGTCAGGGATCAGCCGGAGATACGGGTGAAGAGGAAAGTTCGAGAAGTTTCCACCCTGAGGTTTCGGTCAATGATCCGAACCGATCCACCGGACAGCTAGTCAGATTAGTGCAGATGCAGGGGATTAGCCTTCTTACAGCTAGTTACACACTTAAACCCGAGTTCATCCAGAGCCACTGGTTTCACCTCACACTTCCAAAGCGCGGAGTTCAATCACTTCTACAGCAGAAGAATTCGCACTGCGGCTTGTTAGTGGAGTTCATGAGCCGGTCAGTACCGATATTAGCCACCATGCTATAAAGCTAACCTCAGCCTCCTCCTCCTCCTCCTCCTCCGTTGTCTGCTTTACCTTCAGCTCGGCCTCGCAGCAGAAATCTCCTCCTCACGGTCCCATCCCGGTGCCTCTCTCCCAGCTAACTGTCTTCTGGTTCTGGACTCCTCCGTCCTGTACGTGTATCCCGGGTATAGAAGCCTCTTGCTTCGCTCAGCAACTACATTCCGACTCCCACAACAACAACAATGTCAACCGAGGCACTACGAAATCCGCCCCGTCGGAGCAAAACTCAGCGTTCGCCACCAGCCAATCGGAACTTCGAGATCGCTTTGACTGGCACAAGAGCAGACCAATCAGAGTGGGTGTATGCATTTTGTGCGGACGTGGTTGGACCCCAATCTTCTTTACGTGGGCGGGGTTTGGGGTTCAATAAACCAATCGGATTCGGCGAGGGACATTTTTTTTTTCGCTTTCCGCCGACAGACTTGGTCATGACGTCATCCGAAGCGACGCTTTGCCCGGTGTGAATGAGTTCTGAAGACCAGATGCTAAATCAAGAATAAATAAATAAATATATAAATAAATAAATAAATAAAACGAACAGAATAAACACAGATTTTATGAACATGACTGCATGAATGTCACTGTTTTGGTGTAAAAAAATATTTTCTCCTTTTTTTTTAATTTGTTTAAATAAACCCTGAATGCTAGTCCCATGCTAAGACTAAGACTATTCATTCGTTTCCTAAAAACAATTAATAAAAAGGAAAGTAAAGATGACTATTAGCACCATTTAGTGTTTAATTGAATAATTTCAATGGGACAAAATGCATCGATTAAATCTGCCTCTGATTGAGTGACGTCAGAGTATTACAGAGTCAATGGGAATCCCAGACAATTATTTAAAACAGCATAACATACGTCCACCTCCAGTGAGAGACACCTGAAACACCTGAACTAGCATCAAGCTAACCAGTAAATTCTGAGAAATTAATTTATCGATGTGTTAATGCCATGCAAACAGCTGTTTTTACAGTATTAGATATATTTAAAGTGAAACACTTGAGTACTACATCAAACATGAGCTTCATCAGGTCCTGCACTTAGTAAGAACTCCAGGATCTTCTTTGGTGAAACAAAACCAAGCCTGCTAACACCTGTGTACCTTCTTGAAGGTCTACAATCATTGCTACAGGTAACGTGAGTAAAGACAGGGTGGACTCTTAGTCCATGATCTGAGCAGTCATGCTGCGACGACATTTACATGTCAGTCTTTTAACAGACGCCCAGACTGAGAGAGACAAACAATGATTTATTTAGGAAGTTGAGGGTTGCAGCAGCAGCAGCAGTGGGATTTAAATTCATGACCACCTGGTGAGAATTCCATCATCTTAACCAGTGAGTGACCAACAGGTGGTTCCTCATTATTTTCTCAAGCTTTTAACTTAACTAAAAAACAGCACACAAAGAAACTCCTCCACAAACACGTTTATTGGAAGTGAAAAAACAACAACAATCATTAAAAACAAAAACAAAAAAAGTTCAGGTTCGACATTCTTTTGTGGCGTAACCCGAATTCGCATCGAAGGATCGGTTACATTTTTTTTTTACAAAAATTTCAAGCAAAACCAAAAAAAAAAAACCCCCACAAAAAATTTGACTATACAGAGTTGAATCACAACTTCACAAACACAAAAGTCCCCCGTTACACCTCGACAATTCTCTAATGAACCAGTTTACGACTGAGTTTTAAAACCAGGTAATAAAAGGGCCAAATTTTCAGAAGAAAAAGAAAAAAAAAAACATTCTATGAAAAAGCGATGGTGAAACGGTGCACATCAGAACGTGATCGCAGCATTTATACTCCAACTTTTTGCTACTAATATTAGGATGTATTTTTTGTCGATCTGAAAACATTTGTTTGTTGTTGAGAATGTACAAAGAGAAATACAGAGAACACTGCAGGGGGGAGGGGGTGGGGGGGTTGTAGTTTACGCTCAGCGCCGTCTCCTGTCTGGACTTCTGCTCCGCCTTCTTCCTCCCCTATGAGAGACAAAAAGAAAGGAAAATTATAATCAAAACACATTTATAAGACACCTGATCTAATAAAAAAATCTATCTCTCAATCTGCCATATATCATGTCTGCGGCACTGATCTGACGTCTCCTCACACACACACACACAACTCGCGCTCAATCTCGAGCGTGAGACTCATCATACGATATGTTTTGTCTGATTTCATGTTTGTTGTAAAAAATCCGATCCTCACCTCCTTTTGCTCTTTGGAGGCCCTCGAACAAAGCCCCAGTCCACGCTGATGGGTTGACCCATGAGCTCCTGGCCGTTCAGTCCCTCCATCGCAGCCTGGGCTTCTTTATACGTCTCGTATTCTACCAGCGCGTAGCCCTGTGAGCAACAAACACCAAATAAAAACATGTCACAATCCCATGTGAGTGAGTAACAGAAGCAGGAGGACACAATTATCTCGCATAAACAGTTTAATATTACAGAGAAGAGCCGTAATGAAGAGCTGTGGAAGTCCTGTAAAACACTGCCACCCAGTGGATGGAATAAAAATAATCCACGACACACACCAAAAAAAGCTGACCCCAGACGAGGTAAAGTCAATGAGCCATATGTATATAAAACATCTCGATCTGTACGTCCAAGCTTTTCTGATCATAAATAATCTGACGCGTTTGAGATCGGACGCAAAAGGTTTTAGAAATCAACAAATTCGTCCAGAAAACAGTCCGACTATAAGACCACATTGTGGCGAGTTTTATTGCAGTACCTTAAGAACTACAGGGAACAAGTGATTCTGAAAGATTTGCACATCCTCAGGTCTTTTGCACACTGAAACCTGATTGGCTTTTTTATTTTATGATGCAACAAAAACATTTTTTATAACAGCACTAATTTTATCAACACACATTTCTGCATTTATTAAAAAAGTTAATATAAACGAGGCAAAATTTAAACCTTCAACGTGACATTTATTAACGACGCCCCCTTATTTTACTCAGATATAAGAGAGGAAAAAACACCACATCAGCACCAAAATCTGCCACAGTAAGCACATCCGGCAATTAAAACGGTCCGTGTGGAAACAAAGCAAAAGAGCCGTTTTGTCTCCATGCTCTACGTTGAGTTTGGTTTCACTAATAATAAATATACATTCGCATCGATATAAATGTCTGTGTTGATTAAAACCGTGAAAAGTTATAGAACAGATAGAAATGTGTGACTTGCCTTGAGGTAACCAGTCCTCCGGTCCAAATTGAGATGCAGATTCTTGATCTCACCAAACTCGGCGAATTTGTCGTGGATGTCTTCTTCTGTGGCCTCCTCGTGAACGCCGGTCACAAACAGGATCCAGCCCTCGACAGCTGCAAACACACACACACAGGCGTCAAACTCTACCACATAATCAAGTGTTAAACATTTTCAGAAGAAACGTCTGGAAACGGTGCTCCGGTTCCTCGTCACGTCTCTCAAACCGAACACGCGGCAGACTCACATCTCTGTGGTCCGGGCTCGTCGCCGTCCTGCTCCACCGTATCGTAATCTTCTCTAACCCTGGACCTCGCACCTTCATCTGTAAACAAACCACAAACGTGATTATTACACGTCACACACACACACACACAAGTCAAACGAACAATAAAGTGTTGGCGTGAAATAAACTTACCAGATCCAAATCCACGTCCTTTCCTCTTCTTGGCTTTCTCTTTTAGTTTGTGAATGCTTTCTGTATAAACAATAAAGAAAAGAAGTCAACAAATTAATTTATCATCAGACAGCAGTGAAGAATGTTTCTCATTAACCTGAACATTGAAATGAATCAACCTCAAACACAAGGTGAGGTCTGATCTCAAATCCCTCTACGCTCCCTATATATGCACACTACAGAGTGTAGGGAAGAAGCCGCCTTTCTAGTGCACTTCGCTCAAAACTGAGTCATTTGGGACCAGCCCGATTTTACAGTCGAAACAATGCGTTTGTTAAATAAAGTATTAAACAGTGCGTGTAAAAATTTATAGAGGGAAAACAAAACACAGTCAAGAAATTACCAGATAAATATATATATTAAACCTGGTTTAATTTAATAACTAGTTATCTGACGCAACAATAAATAGCGGGGGATGTATGAATTAGCCAGTTAGCATAGCGCAGGCAGGCGGACAAGGCCCAAACGTGTAAAACATTCAAAACCGGACAAAATAACTCCCTGAACGCGTTTATTATTTTTACAAGAACCCCGGGGTGAAATTCACCACGCAAATATATTAACAATACCGTCACCATCTTCGTCCATAGGAAAGTCCTCGCCACCCGCTTCGTGAAGATCCAACACGTCCGCCATGATGCCCGTCGGTCTGAGAAAACTTGCGCAAGCGCACTGCGCACTTCCGTCTTTGTGACGCGTATACAAAAAAAAAAAAGGCGGTCAAAATGGTCCACCTAGCGTCCGTCCGGCGCAACTGCAGATAAATAAAAATAAACATAAACATAAACATAAACATGAACATTAAAATAACATAACATAGAACTCAACATAAACAGAACAGATCAGGTTTGAGTTAATTTCGTTCCTTTGATCAGAAATAAAATAAAATGTCACATAAAAATAATCAGATCCCCAACACGTCTACATACACCGACTCTGAGTACAGTTCCAATAGTTACAAATAAATAAAAATTCAGCTGAGGACAAGTTTTGATAAACAGAGCGCTTTGTGTAGGAGTTACGCGATAAAAGAACCAATGGTTCATGAAAAAGCTTAACAACTGTTTTGAACTGTTTTGTTCAGCCCATTCTTTCCCCCACGATGTCCAGTTTTTCTTGAAAAATCCATTTTGTAAATGTAAGTGTATCTGCAACCAAATCAATTTCTACTCTGTCAGTTATTGTGGAAATAAAAAAAAAACAGTCATTAAATGCACATGATTTTATTTGAGTTTGTGCAGTTTGTTACAGATGCGGTTTGTGAGTTCTGACTAGTGCGCTCTCTGTCCGATCGAACGTAGTGAAAAAGCAGATGTTATTGTACGCCTGCGCAATGGCCTCAGAGCGACCGACTCGAAATCTGACAGGGTAAAGCAACAGCTTTTTTTTCTGTCTGTCTGTCTGTCTGTCTGTCTGTCTGTCTGTCTGTCTGTTTCTCTCTCTCTCTCTCTCTCTCTTTCTCTCTCTCTCTCTCTCTCTCTCTCTCTCTCTCTCTCTCTCTCTGTCTGTCTGTCTGTCTGTCTGTATGTCTGTCTGTATGTCTGTCTGTCTGTCTGTCTCTCTCTCTCTCTCTCTCTCTCTCTCTCTCTCTCTGTCTGTCTGTCTGTATGTATGTCTGTCTGTATGTCTGTCTCTCTCTCTCTCTTTCTCTCTCTCTCTCTCTCTCTCTCTCTCTCTCTCTCTCTCTCTCTTTGTCTGTCTGTCTGTCTGTCTGTCTGTATGTCTCTCTCTCTCTCTCTCTGTCTGTCTGTCTGTCTGTATGTATGTCTGTCTGTCTGTCTCTCTCTCTCTCTCTCTCTCTCTCTCTCTCTCTCTCTCTCTCTCTCTGTCTGTCTGTCTGTCTGTCTGTCTGCATATAACATTGAATTCTTTCTAACTCTGAGAATTATACCCTATTCATATTTATTACGATTTTGTAACAGTAAATCTACAGACTCGAGCCGTGTCTCGGGTCACTGGGTTGAATTTTTATTTATTTATATTTTTAATGTATTTTAACGATCACGTTTAAGTCTAAAACGTAGGTACAGTGGATCATTGCAGGCGAAATCCATTTTAATGTCTGTATTTTTGAAAATGCTGTTCTAAGCGATTTCTCTGAACCATGCACTTAGCTGTGAGCGATGCTGTACTCGTGTTTAACTCTTGTTTACATTCGTTTGGGGAAAATAATAGCCGCGGGATACGGAGAGCATCGTGAATCCCGATCCCACCCGCAATTTTAAATTCTAATTAGTCTGAAACGTCATGATGTGTGTACATCTCAAACGACATGCTGGTGATAAAGAAAGGAATGAATCTGTGTGCAGGTCTGAGATCAGCTCTTCAGCTCGCGACTCGGCCTGTGCTCAGTTCACTCTCAGCGTCTCTGAGCTCAGCTGTTAAGTAAATCTTAGTTGGAGCACTTCTGGCCTCATGCTGTGAAGCGAAGTGCTCAAATGGTGCACAAGATGGGTGGTTATTTTATAAAATGGTCCGTCTCCCGGGGGGCTGATCAGCCACGGCATTGAACTCGCCTGTGCTCCATCGGCGCCTCTGGACAGGCCCGAGTGCTGTTTTTCAAACGAGATATCGGTCCATTCTGCAAGCCAGTATGGGGTCTCGGGCATGACAGAAAAAGACAAAAGCAACACAGTGCCTCTTCCATCCTCATGCTAGCCTGGTCCTCCAATATTTTCAGAGCATCGTATCATAATATGGCAGTGTAACTACCACTTTGAGCACTCTTTCTGCCATAACCATAGGCTGCAATCATTTTGAGACGGGTAGTCCTGACAAATCCAGCACAGAAAAAGCCGAAATGACTGCAATTCTTCGCTCCCATTATCGTACGTCCACTTCAGCTGAAGTTACCTAGTGATTGGGCATGAAAAATGTCCTGAGAGACGACGCTAATCACAGCAGGGAGAGCTACAATATTAGCACATATAGAATCACAAGCTTATAGAATCAGTGTGTGGCCACGGGAGTTTTATTTTCCTGGAAATATACTTCATCAGCGGCGTAGCCCTGCCTCGAATCTGTAGATAAATCCAATCAGTGTGAGATAGAAAGAGTTCAGGCAGACTTTGACCTTATGGACATTAAGCTGACATGTAAAACTTTGTGAAGTCATTGAGCAGCAGAAATCATATCAGCGTCATTCCTACCAATCATCCATTAGTGGGTTATACTGTAGTTTTATTTAAAAGTCATTTTTGTCCTCAACAAAATATCAGTTATTTATATTTCCGTATAAAGATACACACGCTGCACCTTCTTCCTGGCTTTCATTCTCCATAACAAATACATGAACATATATATATATATATATATATATATAATGATATTATAAATATACTTTAAATCAGCGTGTTAATAATGCGTGAACACAAATCAATTTTAAAGGAACTCGTTTTATTAACGCACGATTGATGCAGCACGTATTTCTGTTTGCCCATTTTTATAAAAAATGCAATAAAATAAATTAATTCAAAAAATTAAAACCTTCAACGTGACACATTTATTTACATCATTCTTTCTTTAGTCAGATAAAAAAAAACATTTAATATAAAATTTACTTGAAATCCGCCATGAAGCACATGTCCGGCAATTAAAACCGTCCGTGTGGAAACAGCAAAAAATGTCATCTGGTGTCCTGATGACTTACGTAACCTCAAACACCATGATCACTTTAAAACATTTACAAGAACATTTTGTCGGTTATTTTGTGAGTTTGGTTTCACTAATAATAAACATACATTTGCATAAATGTAAATAAATTTACATTTATATTCGTCCGTGTTTATGTTGATTGAAGTATTAAACACATATTAATTCAAGGTGCATTTAAGGCAAAAGAAAATGTGATTAAGATGAGATTAATAACGAGTTCACTCATGACAATCATGAGATTAACTGCAATTAAATGCTTTAATTTGATAGACAGATTTATATAAATAATCAAATGAATGAATTTAAATGTGATGTGTAAGCACTTGGTTCCTTGATAGAGACTAAAACTGGGTGTAGAGTCAGATTGCTGAACTTTGACTCGATCTCCTCTGTGTCAAGTGATGCCTCAAGGTTCGGCAGCCAACGCAGCATTTAAACGCTTCATCAAGCTGATTTCGTCAACCTCGTTATCACCCTGTGACCTCTGGAGCTGCTATAAAAAGCCCTGGTGCAAAATAAGGTCCTACACATTCAGGAGTGAAGGTAAGAGCTCCATTTTCCAGCCATACAATCAGATTTGGAGTGAGTTCGACATGAATATTCCATTTGTATTCTCTGTATTTACTCCAGTAACCAGAGGTTTGTATTGTAGGTGAAGCCTTACCTGGTCTACAATCATGAAGTTCTCCCTCGTCGCCGCTCTCGCCGTTGCTCTGGCCATCGGTGAGGTTTTAATGCTCTTTGTTAAAAGTTCTGCAGTAGTCTTGTAGTTTTACTCTGATTGTGTGTAATGCTTTTTGATTGTTGTGAACAGGCTCCCAAGCTGCCAGCCTGGTGAAAAGAGAAGCTGCTGAGTTGCCTCCTGAGGTTGAAAAGATTGCCAGCTACTTCCAGGACCTCATCCAGAACCTTAAAGCCCTTGAGACCCCCGATCTGGCCAACAGGGCCAAGTGAGTTACACTTCATTTACTAATTATTTATATTTATGATGTTTTTTTCATCATTCTGAGTTGCCTACATGGTTTACACATGGCTTCCAAAAGCCATTCCCATGGAAACGTGATATTTAATGCTGAATAAAAATATGTATACACATTTATTTTTAATGATTTTTTTATTTTTTTATTTTTAAATTATTTATTTATATATTTAATTTTTGCATCAAATTCTATACAATTAAAGTTAAAGAATACCCGTTAAAGCACTTATTCCTGATAAGCTTGATCCGTATCAGTCTCTCGTGTGCTTAATTTCATTCCCGGCATTGAAACACGAGTCGTATCTCCGTACACGTTTATATTGTTGCTCTCCAAGTGGACACACTCACAGGGTGGCTCCTGCTCCTCTGTTCCTGAGGCTCAAATCCTTTAATCCCAATTTAATAAATGAACATTATTGTTAATTGTTCTGACAAATAGAATTAGCACATGATGTTTCGATTAGTGTAGTTAATTTAGTTTATTTAGTGGCAGTACAAATCGAATTTAAACTCCAAATTGGAAAACAGAAAGCAAATGATCTTTACAGTGTACATTCTCTTTACAAAAGCTTAATCTTTACAATTTAACTTTTTTAAAAACAATTTAAGCTCGTTTTCAGTCAGGACGTCAGAGCTTTTAGAAGGCCTTGCATTATTTACTAAATTACAGACTATTTACATACCTCAAACGCTGCCTTGTCGAACTTTGTTTTCTTTTTCCCTTTTCTGGAAACACTTCCTGTTTTTTAGCTTGATGTCTGCTCAGAGTTTAAACCCCTAATTTTTCCTTAACATAAGTACATTTTCATATTTTTCTATTTTGGTTTCCACCAAATAATTGTTCGTGTGATTCCTCATTGATGTCACAGGTTTTTTTTAACTGTTAAAAATATAGGATCAATTATATAAATAAGGGCCGCTTTTGCTTTGTTTCCACACGGACCGTTTTGATTGCTGAACGTGTGCATCATGGAGGATTTTGGTGCTGAATTGAGACTTGGCGCATCATTAAACCAAATGTTTCATGATTACAAATATTTTCCAGTGAAGTTCTTAATTTTTTTAAAATATCTGAGTAAAGAAAAGACGTCGTGAATAAATGTGTGTTGCGCAGAAGGTTTTAATTTCGCCTCGTTTAATTTAAATTTTTATATTTCTAATGAAAAAAAAAAAACGATTAAACAGAAATGCACGCTTAAAATTAGTGCCGTTAAAATGGATTTGCTTTAATGCATCGTTATTGCGTAAATTTTAAGAACCCAAATATATATATACATTTCTTTAGCAGTCCCATTTCCCCAGTATTACACCTTAATCACTTCACTGTGTCTGTTTGCTTGAGCGGCACCTTCACTGCTTCTTTCTGCACTATTGTTGTTATTTTATGATGTATACATTTATAATAGTTACTTCTCATTTTGTACGTTTTTACTATTTTAACTACTTTATGTGATGTATTTGCTTGAATATATTTCAGTGTTTGATACCTGCATGATGTTTGATGCTGTGCTCAGGGTTTAGTTTCATCTTCCTTTCTATAATTCTTGTTCAAAATAAATGCTTTTCATCTAAACCCAAAAACATCATTATATCATTATTTTAATATCATGTCAATAACGTGCTTTAATTCTAAACATATAGTTTTAAAACTATTATATCTCCACTATTTACATGTAGAATTCTCGATTCTCGATGCCTAAACTGAATAATGATTGTAACTATTGTCAGGTTAACGGTAATTACTGTGTACTGTTAGAATACTGCTACTTACTAATGGTGCTAAAAATAGTGCTGGAATAAAGTACATCTGACTCGTTCACTGAGGTCCCTGTGGCACCTAAACAACAATTGATATTCACTGCATCAGAAATATAAACACTTTGGTAGAAAGCCATTAAACTACACCTCACAAGATCTCTGCAGAAATCAAGGCAAAGCCGTGAAGGAAACGTCTCGTAACGTCACTGTGTTTCTGTATAGGACCTACATCGAGGAGAGCAGAGCTCAGCTCATGCCCGTGGTTCAGAAGCTCCAGGAGCAGCTGACGCCCCTCTCAAGCAACATCGAAGAGCAGGTGGAGCCTCTGGCCGCCTCGGTCCGTGCTCAGATCACCCCCTACACCAACCTGATGCAAAGCCAGATCGAGGACATGCTGAAGTTCGTGGTTGATCAGACCAAGGCCATCCTTCCTCCTCAGTAAAGATTAAAACCCAGAAAAAAGCCGGGATGGGAAACTAACATCGCCTTGTGACTGCCATCGCTCGCTTATCTAAGCAATAAAAGGGTTCAAAGGCTTTACTTTCGTGAGACTCTTATTATATTATTGTTTATTTAAAGGTTTGTGTTTATCAGATGGATTGTGTTAACTTACAGTCGTGCGTGTACGTGTTTATCTTTTACACGTTTGCGCATACAAACCATGTCTTTTTTTCCCCACATAAAATTCTTTCACACAATTAGAATGGAAAAAAAATCACATTTTTCACGATTTCATTTATATTCTCTCATAAATGATTTCATTTTCATGTGAAAGGTTTCCAACAAATTACTGTTCATGTTTGATTCCCCAGTGATGTCACAATTATTATTATTTTTATTTTGAGTCATATATTAGAAAAATATAGGATAAGTTTATAAATATATCATATATAAATAAGGGCTGTTTTTGCTATGTTTCCACACGGACCATTTTAATTGCCGAACGTGTGCATCATGGTGGATTTTGGTGCTGATTTGAGACTTGGTGCTTCATTAAACCAAACGTTTAGTGATGAAAAATTATTTTCCAGTAAAGTTTATAATTTTTTTTTATGTCTGAGTAAAAAAAAAGACGTTGTGATCAAATGTGTGTTGCGCCGAACATTTTCATAAAATTTTTTTACATATTTTCTATAAAACAAAAACAGTTAAACGGAAATGCGTATTAACACGTACATTTTTCACAACCCAAATAATATATATAAATATAATAAAAGGCAAATTACTACAAAAGACACAGAAGAGAATTACAAAAGGATCATTTTTATTGTGCAATTGTATAAAACTTTCTATATAACACTCAGATATAACACACCACACCCACCCACACCCACCCCCCCCAAAACCACTCACATCATCACATGCGCATTGAATTGATTTCCTGAATCACTTGGATGATGTCCGAGTCAAACAGTCCGATCTGTACATGCGTAAGAAAGACCCTGAGCATCCAGGCAGTAAGTCTGGGGTCCAAGCAGCAGCATCTACAAATCACATCCTGCAAGCGAGAGAGAAATACTGATTAATTACTGATTATAACTCTCATAAAAACCCAAAGATCTGATTAGAAGTAAACCAGTTAAAAAAAACAACAACAACAGAAAAGAGCTGAAAAGAGATAAATCTGATCAATTACATGTTTTACTGTAGATTCATCAGCAGTGTAGAAGACATTAAAAAGGCATTTTTATATATAAAAAAAAATAACAACCCTTTTGTACATATAATGAATATACAATTATTTATTTATTTATTTTATTTATTTATGTATTAACACATTGTAAGATTTTCTATGTTAAATGTAACTGAATTTATTTTAGTACCAGAACAAATCTGATATTTTTTGTTTCCTCTATAAATGCACCACACACACACACACACACACACACATTTGCATTTACATTTGCGGCATTTGGCAGACGCCCTTACCCAGAGCGACTTACAACTGAGCAGGGAGGGTTTTAGGACTTTGCTCAAGGGCCCAGCAGTGGCAACTTGGTGGTGGTGGGATTCACACACACACACACACACACACACACACACACACACACACACACACAGTATAGAGCTTGGCATGACAGGCATGTTGGTTAAATATAAATAAATAATAAATACATACATACAAACAAAATAAATAACAGACATTTGAAAAATTACAAATCTTTACTTAAGTTAATATAATAATAAGAGAAATAAACAAAAAACAAACAAATACATAAATAAACAGGGGCCTTTAGAGCAAATTACGACCATCATGTTCAGTATTTTGTGCTCTGAAACTCCAACAGGACGTATTAGTTTTATAATGTAATTACAATATCAGAGGTAAATTTGATGTGATTTGTGCTTTTGTTTACGTCATCGTGTTTTAGATGGAACTCATGGACACCAGTATCTGTACAGCCCTCAGAGCCTTCAAAATTTAATTCATACAACTGGGACGTTTTTGTGTCAACAAAAGCAACCATTTTCATTCCTGACGATCATTAAGGCAAATCCTTCCACATTGTGGCAACTAAACAATTAAAACGATCCATTAGGTTCTTTAGACCATTTTTGTTGTCTATAAATTATTATCCTTATGTACCTTCATTTTTGCACCCTGACCATCACACCCATATGTGGTTCTTTCCAAAAAAACTGTTCCTGCACAATCATCAGTATCGGTATAGAAAGTCTCTGTAAGCTGTTTAAACACTGTACGAGCATCAACACTGCTCCATGAGCTTCAGTGTTAAGGTTGTAGTGGAAGATCTGAAGTGTCAAGTGCAGAACTCTGACCTGCTCAACCCCAAGAGAAGAGAAGAGAAGAGAAGAGAAGAGAAGAGAAGAGAAGAGAAGAGAAGAGAAGAGAATTGATGAGAAGAATGGAGCCTTTTAAAACAGAAATGAATCTGAAATGAGATGTTCAATAAGAACATCTGGGGGTGAACAGACTTTTGGACATGTAGTGTATGTAGTTTTTTATTATTATTGCTTCACACTGTATGAAACACAGACCGTGGATTCTCTAAACCTGAGAAAACACTTTCCGGCTTGTAAAACTGCGACTGCAGCCCTCAGAGAGATCCGTCTGAATTTTCATCACGTGACTGGAAGTAAAAACACGATATGAACAAATCTGAAGGGCGAGATAAATATTTTTTTACTCTTAGACACTTCTTACTGGGGCGTATTTCTATTTTGTTCTCTTGAAGTAATTCCATTCCTTTCCTTTTTTCCACATTTTCAGAAATGACCTTCTCGAATCCCCCAAAAAGTCAAAATACGACTTAAAAAAAATGTCACGCTAGTTACGGTATGCTAGCTCCACATTTCGGAAATCATCACAAGAGATGCCATCTTGTACATAATATTTACTCATACACGACCTGATTTGGTCTTTTAAACAAAAATCTTCATAAAAAGGCAAATTTGATTCAAGCAAAAATATAAAAACGGGATTAAACAACTTAAAAAAAAAATTATGAAACGATCAATTGTTAATTCAGCCAGCAGGGGGCAGCATTCTCTCACAAACAAAGGAGATTGTCAGGTACCTTAAAAACTTTAATTATTAAATTAATTAAGATCCACTTGTTTGCCTTAAATTATTAATAAAAGTTAACTATAGCAATCATTTCATGTAATATAATAAATAAAAAAAAACAAATTCACACTTTATAAAACATGTACCCTCCATAATGGGATGCAAGTGTCCCCCAAATATATGATTTATCCCTTTTCTTTATAATAATTTTCATCAGGTGGGGTGGTAAAGCCGGGGGTCTCAGGGCAGTAAGGGAGACAAGGACTTGTTGTCTGATTAAAAATCACCAACAACAAAATCACTAGTCTTCCACACCGCCACGCTGAGCACAAAACATCTCCAATTTATTTATTTTTATTGATTGATTTGAGATCATGTGAGATCTTACAGAAGCACTGGATCACTGAGATACGTTACGGGGTTCATTTGGCTTTCTGGCATTTTTTAGTAAATTGTATAGAACCATATTTTATCCACAAATTAAGAAATGTTATTTATTCATTCATTAAGTTTTCGTCTGATATTGCAAATATAAAACACTCCATATAAACACCTATAAAGGCGACACGATTTATTGTCATTTCACTCGGATAAACTTGCTATAGTATATTGTGAAACGTATCAACGTTCCCCAGGACCAAGGCGATTTATAAAACCACAGAAATGGACAAAATATAACACAGAAACAGACCCACACACACATAAAGTGCAGCAACACAACACAATAACATGGAATCAGTGCAGCACCGGACAGCTCCACATGGGATATTGGCTGTTTACTAATATAAAATAAAAACGTGAGAATGTAAATCTGATACATGTGATATCCAAGTGTGAGTCCTAAATAATTAGAATTAAAATATACCAAAAATTAAACAATTTGTCCAAACCACTAGAGTTTGGAGAAAGATGAGAGAAGAGCTCTGAATTTCTCCAAACCTATACAGAGAAAAAATATTTTTTCCGATGTAACAATCCGGGAGGCACCAGTGATCCCTGGATTTTAGTGTATTGTTAGAATGTGTGATATGTCATATCTTGGAGTGTGAACATGGTGTAGAGGTAAAATTCATTACTAAATAACTAAAAACTCAAAGAAAAATCGTTCTGCACTTTCCCTGCTTTCAGGACTTGACTCTGTCTGTACGATTTCAATGGGAAATGTGGAAAGATTGTATGATTTGAAGCAAAAACTCGATAATTTCATGCGTGTAATTCTGAGTAAAATCTGTTACGTATGAATCGGAGCTTGCGTTGGATTTTTAACGTCGAGTTGAACCTCTGAGCCATACAGCAGGTTTTACTACGATTTCGGTTTCGCTATGCAAATTCAGGAATTTGCATATCTCGCATGAGCATCCTGATGTCACAGCGTTCCTGTGAGGATGAACAGGAAGATACATTGTTGCATCACTTCCAGGGCAGCAGTTCACTCTGCAGCTCGAGATCTCTCACAGCTCCATAAAACTACACCAGTGCCGCGTCGTTTAGTTAAAATAAGAGCACGGGGAAGATGTGCAACGTTTAGAACTAAAAGTAATGAAAAAACAAAGCAGGAAATAAAATAGTACTTACCCGTTCGTTCGAAAGCGTCATTTTGGTGGCAATCAGGAGAAAAAAACAAAAAAAAACATTAGTAATAAAAAAATATTTTAAAATAGAGATCGTCTGGAAAAATCTTCACCTTTCTGAGTTCTGAGTTGTTCAGAAAAACGGCCTTCTGTACGAGACAAGACGAGACGAGACGAGACGAGATGAGATGAGACGACGTCTGCGACTCTCTGACCAGCAGCTGCAAGCTGACAGATGTTTTTCCTGGGCATGGGTTATGGTTTTTTTACTCAAAGCTGACAGACAGGCAACCCACAGCCGCCCTGCACACAGGTGCTATTCAAGATATGGAGTAAAAGAAATGACGTCACTGCGAGTAAAAAAAAAAAAAAAACGCCTTCTCTCCGCACACCACTCCCCACCCTCAACATCCACCTCCACCTCTACCTACGACTCTCCTCACACGTCTCTTCTGCGCTGACCAGCATCTACGCGTCGGGTTTTTGTACGATGAATTGTTCAACAACAAAAAAAAAAACACCACGTCTCGTGTACACTTTCATTCGAAATGAAAGTCGTAGCTTTATGAAACACGCGGAGGCCGTAATCGAGACGCCGTCGAAGCAGCCTGTTGAATTACAGACTAAAAAACACATGGATACGGATGAAGTTCGAGGCACCGAGCGCTTTCGCCCCAGCAACAGTGGAGTGCTGGCCTTGGTGATAGTTGCTAGGCAATCGAAGGAAACACAATGGCCTCCTTGGAAATCAAAGGGCCTTAAGTGGGCTAAAAGAAACCGTGGCAGCAGCAAAAACAACGCCCAAGCACCAAACTGCATGCGCTCGTCATGAAGACAATCAGATAACGAGGAGATCGAGATGTGACCCGATAACGAAGGGGGAAAAAAAGTTCGTCCTCAGAAACCGAATTTGTTCCTGTTTACTATCTGATTTTTGTTTTCTTCCACGCACACATTTATCCACGACTGATTTCTATCATTTACACACAAACATTTAAAACTAAATTCTAATTCTGCTTATAAAAGTGAACTCATTTAGATACAAACAATTATTTATTGATGTTTCCAATCGCAGTCTTCCATGGAATTTTTTTTTTTAGATTATTCTTTTAGAATAATTTTTAAGTAATAAACCGCATCACATATGCTGTACCTCATCACCACATTTAATGCGTTGAAGGTTTGGTCTCAAGGCTGTTTGGAGAGTCACATGACAGGACGTCGTTTTTCCACACAATAAAATCTAAACCTAAAATTTGCTTTCAAAATAATTTTTGTTCAAATTTATAAATTCTTTACAATGATGTATTTTTATATGGCAACCAAATACGAAAGACAGGAAACTCAGTGAAATGGGGGGAATTTCTTTATTTAGAGAATTAAAATCGAAATCTGAAAAAGTGTCATTGACGAAATAAATGTAGTGTTTATTAACATACGTTTAATAATAACTTTATTGAAGTGAAACTCAAAAAATAGCACCTGATTAAAAAAATCACAAATAATTCAGCATTAAAAACATTTATTTTAATTATTTTGTGACCTCCCATTTTTATTTATTTATATCAATGCTATTAATGTATTATAATAATATTATTACGACACTATTACTACTATATATTATATTATATTATATTAATATAAACGGTGCACATTTGCTTATTATTTATGTGTCACCTCTCACATTCTTCATCCACACAAAACACATCTATGAGGAAATTTCTATAGTATCTACAGAGGGTAGCAAAAAAAAAAATTACTTCAAGGTTCATGAAAACAAAATACACTTTAATAATAATATCATTAATAATAATAATATGAATATTTACATTATTATTATTATCTGTAATTAATTAAACACCTTTGAATTAACTAATATTTCCAATAAACGTTAAACAAATATAAAATGAAGCCTTGTTTCAATTTGTTCTTTCTGCCTTTTGTTTCTATATAAAAATATTCCAACACACACACACACACACACACACACACACACACACACACACACACACACACACACACACACTTCAAGTAGTATTAAAGGTCAGGAATGTGTGTGTTGATCTGCAATAGGAATAAAAACGTCCATATGAACATCTCTCTAATCAAATTAATGTGAATGTGCAAAAGTATGTGCACCCCTGTGCTCAAAGAAAAATCGTACCAGTTTGTGCTGCTATTATGTATTATAATAATATATATTTACACACACACACACACACACACACACACACACACACACACACACACACATTGAGCTTGAAATATAATAACAGGTACATCGGTGGCCATCGGGCCGTAATTCAGAAGCAAGATACCGAATAAAAGTTTGCAGTTTAATATTCCATGATGAAATAATCTCAGCGTCTTCCCATACACCTCGTTCTTCCAAACACTCAGAGAACACAAGGGTACTAAATGGTTCCACTGTTGTGGTGCCATCAAAAGCTCTCTGAAAGCTAATACAGGGTACATTAGAGCTCCTTTGGGTGTAATAAGGCACATTTACATCATTTTAAAAGCTATACATTTAAACGGAGCAGAAGAAGCACCTTCAAGAACATTCAAGAACTTTATGGTCATGCTTGGCCATAGATCCGTTTAGCAGGTCATAAAAAAGAGATGTTGTGAAATATTTTGCAGAATGGACATGGAACAGGAAATAACAGTGCTTCTTTAATGGTAAAGGTACAGTTTGGGAGACTTTTCCATCCTGAGACTTTAAAATCACACCGGAATATTTTGTTTATTAAACCAGGAGGATATTTTGATGCTTATTTTCACCCAGAAATCATGCACTGATCTGGATGTGTTTTCAGCCACAAAACCAATTAAGCAATTAGGTAAATAATTAAATAAATAAATAAATAAATCATGAAATTTAACCTTGTTTTAAAAGCAGTTGATATAAAGTTCATTTTTTTAACAGTAGTCAGAGAGCAGTGGTCCGTGTGTGATCATTAATTGCCTCTCTCGCTTTTCTCGACTTTCTTTCTTTCTTTCTTTCTTTTAAACAAAGTCATTTAACTCGTTTTCCGTCTACATGCGCGAGCGCTCGTTTGGCAATTAGTGCGCTATTCTTTCATTAAGACGGGGTCAGGCCATTAACGACCCTGACACAATCAGGAGAAGAAAAAGGAGAAGAAGAAGAAGGGGAAAAAAAAGAAGGGAGGAGAAAAAAAAATGACGCACGGAAAAGAAAAGAAAGGCAGAGCGCGAGCTTTTGACGCGCCTCCTGGTGAGATCCACGCGCTACAGTAGTAGTAGAAGGAGGAGGAGGAGGAGGAGGATGATGAGGATGATGATGATGATGAGGAGGAAGGCGAAAATGCAAATTGCACTAAATTGCTCTCCGCGCAGGTGCGCGCGCTCTCCGCAGCCCGCTGAGTGACGGGTTTCCGCGGCTCCCGAATTGGAGGCGAATTAAAGCCTCCGGTTAAAAGGATGTGGTTTTCTTTTGTGCGCGCGAGTTGGGAAAAGCAGAACGCAGCGGGAACCGGGACGGCATTTCGTTCACGAATAAAGTAGGCCATATTAATTGAATGCGATATTTTTTATTTTTTATTTTTTTGGGGTAATGACTTTTTTTGCGGTTTTTTTTTTGTTTTAAGATTTTTTTTAAGTCCATACGCTGGATTTTGGCCTCTCTAACAAATTCAACACACGATAATAAAAAAATCAAGTCCTCATCCATAACTCCATCCATTATAAATTCTGTTCAAATAAAAAAAGAATAAATAAATAATATATATATTTTAAAAAAAGTGACCTAAAACAAGCACTAATTGAGGCCCATGTGGGCAGGATGAACGCTGCCCCGTTAAAGGACTAAAAACTGAAGGACAATTTTGTTGGAAGGTTGCAGTGGGTCTCAGGGTCCCATGTCCACGGTCTCTTAAATTCTGAATCCTACCACACAAAACATTGTCCCTAAATTGGATGTGAGGAGAAAGAACCATCAAATCTTCATCATACAGCACCACAGTGCAACCTGAGAAAATACGTCAATGCAAATGTTTCTTTTAGTCATATTCATGTGATGAAATAATACACAACTACTCAGTTCTCCTGCGTTACGCAGATCAGATGTTTGTTTGCTACTCATTTTAAAACTGGAGAAGATTTGAACAGGATTAATCATGAACTTCAGCTGAGAGTCAGTTTAGCAGAGACCAGATGGAACATTTCAAAGACTTTTGCAACATCTGCTTTTTCAGCCATATGAGGTTCTTGGAGGAACACGATTGTGTCGGACGTCTTTGGATGCTGTAGAATGAAATTTGTCCTTCACATAAACTAGGAGACCCAAACGCTTTCCAACATGACAATGCTCCTGAGCACAAAGTCAGCTCTATAAAGAGATGCTTTAGATGGATAGGAGTGAAAGATCTCCTGCTATATCTCCTCCACCCCTAAATGAACATCAATGAATGTAAACACTGACTGCACCCCAGGCATCCTCACCTTCTCACCTACATCAGTACCTGATTTTACTAACATCCTTGTAGCTGAGTGAGTCTCCACAAATCCTCACAAAATCTAACAGAACATCTTCCCAGAAGAGTGGAGGTTCTTATAACTGCAAATGGTGAATGTAGGAGAAAAGAAGCGCATAGCAAACTTATGGTCAGGAGTCTACAAACCTTTCCTTCTAGTGTAGATAAAATATATCAACTACATTTAGCCATCTTCACTAAGGGTGCCAATAGTTCTGAAGCTGTCTGTACATCGTGTTTTTTCCAGCCTCAGGAGGATTTGTTGAGATGTTCAGATGTAGAATTGGAGCAGAAAGAAGGCGTAACACAGTTATAGATTATTTTAATGCAGAAAACTCACAATAATTTATTGTATAAAACGGTTTTACCTGCCAGAACACGTTCAGCCTGAGAGCTCCTAAATGGGAGAATTGGCCCTGAACACACACACACACACACACACACACACACACACACACACACACACACACGTCAATAAAAACAGTAAGTAAAGAGGTGTGTGTTCTGCCAACAACTGCACAGTGGAGAAGGAGAGAGGAAGGTGATGAGAAAGATGAAGAATTGAAGTGAAGCCTCACCCAAAAACAGTTTCAAATAAATTACAAGTTCTTGGCTGTGACTCGTGCAGTGAAGATGTTCCCAATAAAGCTGTGAACGTCTTCTCCTGATACAGTCAGGTTCCAAATAGAACTTTAATTCTCCCGAAATGTGTAACCTACATCATCTGAAGAACATTACGTTACATTTTCTACACTGTCCCGAGTTTTAAGACCTTGTACAACAGTGCAAAAAAAAAATCCCGATCCCTAAAGGGTTCTTGAGGTTGTTCCTCTGGGAGAAGAACTTTAAGGTTCTATGTAGAACGCTGAGTGTTTGAGCAAATCCTGAATCCTACTTAATGCTCAAAATTGCATAAAAACCAGAACCATTAAGGGTTTTGCATTTTCAAAACTTTTTAAAGTTCTTGCTTCTGAGCAACGTGTTCTCAGCAACAAGAACTCTAGATGAATAATTTTCTGCTGGAGGTACACAATGTTGGAGATACTTAATTGTGTAGGACGTCTTTGGATGCAGGAGCATTGAAATCACTTGAGTCCCAAACACAAAACCAGCTCCATGAAGATCTTTTTTCTATGGGTTGGAGAGGAAGATCTCCTGCTATAGAGCTCCAAACCATTTGAACACCTTTGGGATGAATGTGATTGATGACTGCACTCCAGATTGGATGTTACATTTGATTGGATATTTTTACAGGAAATGATACTTTGTTAGGGTTTGTTTTGCTGAAACAGTTTGTGCAGATGGGCAATAGAAAAAATCGGCCTTGTGGAACATGTTCAAATGCTAACAGAGAAGATCTTTAAATGAGCAGTGTGTTCTTCAGGATTTTTTCAATCCGCTGCTTCGCCTTAATGGTTACCACAGAAAAATATAGATTATCAGAAGCAAATGTAAAAAGAATCTCTGCATTCTGCTTCCATACGTACATAAGGTCCGGATTTTTCCACCATCCATCTGCATGGAATGGATACGAAAGTGGTCTGGAGAACCTTCTAAAAGTTTTCTCCTGCCCTTCGTGCCCAGCGTGGAGCTGTTATGGTGGATTTTTTGGGGGTTTGAGGACAAAGCGCACAATAGAAGGCCAATCTGGAAAATGTGCACCAAAAGGTCTTTCATAAACACTCCAGAAACATTAGAGAGATGATGTTTACTGTAAGTAGCGCACTCCCTTTTACCTGCTTCAATTTAATTTTCATTTTCCCCAGCTGGGCAGTTGTGAGGGCAGAAAAAAAGCATCTCACTCCCTAAAACACACACACATACACACAATTACTCACACACACACACACACACACACACACACACACACACACACACACACACACACACACACTCTTACCACCACAGAGGGCCAGAGGCAGAAGTGGTCCACTCAGTTAGGGCTCTTAATGTAAATTCCATTTCAGAGGCTATTATCCTTGCGTATTTTCCAGACCTTTCTGTTAGCAATACAGGCAGCTGCCCCAAGGCAACACCCGCCCCCCCCACCCCCCACCTTGAACCTCTTACAGACCCCCCCCCACCCCACCCTGGGGACGCTGTGAAATGCTTATTCAACAATCGCTTGCCATAAAGATGCGTAATGACATTTCGGAGGCAAAGAGGTCCGTGTGGTTTTTAATTCATATTTAATGGTCGCCAAGCTAAAGAGGCTCCACTATCCTAAATGAGAACTCTGCTTTCTATCTATCCATCTCTCTCTCTCCCCATCTCTCTCTCTCTCTCTTCATCTCTATCATGCTCTCAGGACTGAGGTGTGTCCATTTTATAGACTGTACCTTTGTCTCCTGGATCTCTGCACCTCCTGCACCATACACTGTGTTGATACGAACGAATGATGGACATCATCATCTCAGCATTACGAGTCCCAGACTTCATGCTACACCGCTAACTTGAGGACGCTTTCACCTTAGCGAGCAACAAATCAAAATATATTCCATACCCGTTTGGACATTTCTCCATTTCCCAGAAAGAATGATACACGAAAGAGAAAAATCCCTTACAGCATCTCGTTACACGTCTGCAGAGGAGAAAACTGAAGCTAGTGAAGATCGTTAGTGCGTCTGCTGAGCGTCCAGCACAAACCTAGCAGAGTTAGCTTGCACCGCTAACCTGCTAATGAAGTTAGTGCAGAGCATGTGATTCAAACGAGTAATTTTCATAGCGATTAAGAAGTTAGCTTCACACGCTATAATTATTTACAACATGAGCGTGTAAGTGTGTGTGTGTGTGTCGGGAAAATGTTACACACTTGCGTGATTTCGTTTGCGGTTCGTTTGTTAATGTTAGCGGCAGAGTTCAATGAGAAACTGGATTGCAGCAGCATAGCAATAGTGACACTGATGAGTTGATATGAGAGAGAGAGAGAAAGAGAGAGAGAGAGAGAGAGAGAGAGAGAGAGAGAGAGAAAGATTGAGGGATGTAGAGGGAAAAGAGAGAGAGAAAGAGAGAGAGAAAGAGAGAGAGAGAGAGAGAGAGAGAGAGAGAGAGAGAATGGTGAAAAGAGATAATGAGAAAGACAGAAATATGGTAACAAAGAAAGAAACAGACAGACAGACAGATAGATAGATAGATAGATAGATAGATAGATAGATAGATAGATAGATAGATAGATAGATAGAGACACAAGACACGGAGACAAAGAGAAAGACAGAGTGTGTAAGAGACACTGAGACAGAGAAACAGTGAGAGAAAGAGATAGAGAGAGAGAGAGAGAGAGAGAGGGGGAGAGAGAGAGAGAGAGG
>MU564352.1:973782-976311 GCA_024362625.1 Silurus asotus | reverse complement strand
GAGAGAGAGAGAGAGAGAGAGAGAGAGAGAGAGAGAGAGAGAGAGAGAGAGAGAGAGAGAGAGAGAGAGAGAGGAATTTGACCTTTGAGGTGTTGCAAAATATAACAGTAGAATTAGTTTTAAAAACAGACCAAAAACCTCGTCTCATCTTCATGGATAGTCTTTTATCACTGTGTGTGTGTGTGTGTGTGTGTGTGTGCGTGCGTGCGTGCTGCGTGCGTGCGTGCGTGTGTGTGTATTTGTGTGTGAATGTGTGTGTGTGTTTGTGTGTATGTGTGTACTGTCAAATCCCTTTAAAAAATGCATTCAAATTTTAATTACTTAAAAGGTTTAGTATTCAGAAGCATTTAAATATTAATGAGGTGATAATGTTATACTGCTACAGACAGAGCAGCATTAGCAGCGGCGCTACACATCACATCATGGATCAACATCTTACTGGATCATCTCACTGGATCAACATCATACTGGATCAGCTCACTGGATCGACATCTGTCTGGATCAGCTCACTGGATCGACATCTGACTGGATCTTTTCACTGGATCGACATCTGTCTGGATCAGCTCACTGGATCGACATCTGACTGGATCTTTTCACTGGATCGACATCTGTCTGGATCAGCTCACTGGATCGACATCTGACTGGATCTTTTCACTGGATCGACATCTGACTGGATCATCATCTCACCGGATCAACATCTCAATGGATTGACATCTCACTGGATCATCACACAAGATCCTCCACAAAAACCCTTTTCAAGATCCTCCACAAGATCCTCCACAAGATCCTCCACAAGATCCTCCATAAGACCCTCTACTAGATACTCCAGAAAAAAACCTTTACAAGACCATTTATAAGACCCTTAACAAGATGCTTAAATGATCTCCACAAGATCCACTACAAGATCCTACACACGATTATCCACAAAAACCTCCACAAGATCATTTATAAGTATCTTTACAAGAGCCTTTACAAAATTCTCCACAAGATCCACCAGAAGATCTCTTACCAGATCCTCCACAAGATCATAGTTCAGCAGAGAAGTGGTACTTTTACTCTAGAACAGAAACAGTGGACTTCAGTCTTCACTGTGATTCGTAAAAAAAGGCGAGTTGTTCAAGTCCCTTTGTTCAGCTCACTAGCGGTGATTTGGGACACAGCCGTGTCATTCGGCCCGTAGGAATTCGAGTTCCTGTGTGTACATGACATCAGGATTTGAGTAAAAGATCTGCATAATGCGATAAAACGGCTACGTAGAACCTCGGCGCAGGAGGCAGAGAAACCGAGCACGATCGTATCAATACAAATATTGATGTGCTTCTTACATTGTTTTCTGTCTTGCAGTGCAGACGGACTCGAGGCGCTGAAATGTAAATAAATCTATCAGTGCGAAGGAGCGCCGAGATCACGTTACCACTCCATACAATCAGGCAGCTTTTCATGCCACCCAGGAGGCCAATTCCTGTAATGCTAGCACACAAATCATCTCTCTCTCTCTCTCTCTCTCTCTCTCTCTCTTTACTCTACACCTAAATGTCTTTCTCTCACTTTGCTTTGTACTGAATCTCCTTCCCACACATCGCACTCTCTTACAAACTCCAAGTTGCAAAAATATTAGCACCCCGACCCAAAACAAATAGAGCTCAATGATTCGTTCCTCACAAACTTGTTTATTTTTAAGATCGTCAAAATGTTTAATGTCGTCAGTATGATGGCGCACAGTTTCAGTGCTTCCTGCTTTAAACTACAATTACAACGATTGAAAATGCACGAGGCGGAGTTTCTTCTTTATGAAGATCATCAGCACAAATTTAACGTATGTGGGACATCGAGTGCAGGAGACCAGACAGGATTCACACTTTTACTCTACAGTACTAGAGTTCGTACGTTTCCTGGTTCTTGGTCTATTTTTAAAAATTGTAGCTCTGCCTTTCGCTCTGTCTTTCGCCAATTAAAGATCCTTTACAAGATCCTCCACAAGAACCTTGATAAAATCCACTATGGGATTCTCCTAAAATACTGGACAAGACCCTCCACAACATTCTCCATTAAATTCTCCACAAGATCCTGCACAAGATAGTATGGGATGTTCCACAAAATCCTCCACCAGACAGGATTCTCACTTTTACTGTACTGGTGTTTATTATTTCCTGGTTGTTCATCCATTTTCATAAATTGTAATTCTGTGTTTGTCGCCAATGGAAGGTTCACGAGATTCACCTTTAAAGTATTATAGAGAACTGGTTGATCACCAGTTGATCTGATGCCATTTAATCGCCTTCATTATTGACATTTAAGATTCTTCTAAAGATCAATTCAATACACGTTTACAAAGAAAGTGTAAAATAAAGTCATAGAAATTGAGGCTTAACAGATTCTGACAACTGGTTTAACCATTTTGTATTCAATGACTCATTCAATGAACTGTTGCCGAGACGTTTTAGGGGGTTGGAATTATTCAGGTGAGAACCAGTATAATATATTTTGATCAAGAAATGATAATGTAGGAAACAGCAGACACTCGTACAC